>JAHZNE010007528.1:0-13961 GCA_027744055.1 Callyntrura sp. NNG-2020 | reverse complement strand
TGGTTGATGAACACAAATAAAACTAACTCTCATATACATTATTACGTCGTTTCCAAGTTCCTTGTCTCCTACTACGTCTATCAATCAATGATGTCGCCGTTCTTTTAAAGTAACTCATCAAAGGTCGTTCGCGCAGCGAAAATAATTTTGACCTCTGATAAATTGACAAAGCACGGATTGTGGCAGTTAGAGTTGCAAATATAACATGTGACATGTGTACTCACTAACACTGTACACTAACAAGGCTAAGTCAAATAAGCCATACAGTAAATTTTCCTGTGCAACAGGGATAACCCTTATTCATTTACTCTTATTTTTTGTCGCTTAAAAATCCCACTTTTAAAGAAAGATTTAAGTTTAGTTCAACGAATGTTTAGTGGTTGTAAGTACAATAATAAGTTCTTTTTGGTTTGAACTCCCAATATTGTTCCACTAATATTACAGAGCATTCAAAAATACACATTTTGCCGTTCGAACAACTTCAGAATTATAAGTAGTGCCAGAATTACAGAGGTTTCAATATTTGATTGAAGGTCCACATACAGCCATGTTAAACATGCTGCAGTGTAGTGAATGTGCCAATTTGGGGGTAGCGGCCTGAATAGATTTTTTATTTGAATAGCATTTTAAAAAGCCCATAAAACTGGCTACATAATCTATTAACCTTGAAATATCAAATATATTAATAGCATTTGAGTCTCTTGTGAGTCACTAATCTTAGACTGCTTGCCACCCAAAATTTGGTGGGGGGATACCATCCCTATTCTCTCAACAAAACATGCACGTTCATTTTATGGCTGTCTGAAATTCTATTCAAATTAAAAATTGATTAGGTGTCCGACCCCCCACCAATGGATCATTCACTGCAGCATGGTTAATATGAACCTTTAAACATTATATTATATTATGGCATATGAAGCCCAGTGCAGAAAGTTCAGTTGTTAAGAGACAACGTCACAGGGGAGTTGAAATAAACGATCACACGAGTCATCGAGGATGCCTTTTTCCCCTATCTATATTTATTCTATATCTACACATGTAAAAATTCCACATTTTTTTGGAAATTTTTCCGTTTAGTGGACATCTTCGTCGTCATAGGAGTTTACTTGACTTAGAATGGCTGGTGCTGAAGCTCGAAACTAGCTAGTTTCTAAGGTAAATAAATCGTTATGCATGGCTTGGCCTAAGTGTTTGTATAAATCCGGATGTCATTGTTGTCGTTGTAACCAAAAAGCGAATGAAATACTATATGCATTGATAACGCCATACGTAAAGATCATGATCACCCACATTTGATAGACGAACAATTCGGCTTGCAAATTGAAAACATGATCGAATCAAGCAAATACACATGTAAACTTTGTAAATAGGCAGTCCATTATTGATAAAGTATTGCACAGGTCAATTTAAGTTTCATGATACAATTGACATGCCACTTTATACGAACAGAATAAACTGTGATTATTTTATTGTGTAGTCAAAACAGCATCAAATACATAATATTTGCTTATCAAATTTGTTAAATTACAAAAAATACGCACTAGTAAGTCACGGGTAATGACTGATAATGTCAGATCCAGTCTCTTTCATACTTAAGGACTAAATGAACTGAACTGGAACTAACTCTTAAAACACCGATATAGTGACGTCTTACATTGCCCTAATTAGTCAACATTACACTACATACGTGCTGCCATCTTGAAGTATTCACAGTAGTAGAAAGAAATTACCAATCTGGGAGGGGATCAAGCAGCGAAAATATAATATTGTTGGTAAGCAGGCACAACTTAAGTAGGTACAACAATTTTTTGTTTCAAATTTTCATTAACTTACACCTTCGTGTACGTTGGTCAAGGTGTCCAAATGACCGTTTTCTTTATCTTGTCCACACTTAAAAGTGAAATCCCCTTTGGGTGCCAATGTACTGCCGCAACAGCGGTTCTGCAATGCCGTAATAAAAGAAATTCTAATTCATTATCATCACAAATAATAAATAACTAAATATTATAATTTGGTATGTAAATGGCAATGAAATGGAAATGACATCGTATATATAAATATACATAGTAGTTGCGCATCTTCTAAAAAGTATCTTAAAAAGTTGCTAAAAAGATGCTAAAGGCAGCAAGACGTCGGCCTGCTCTGGGAACCGGAATGAGTCAACCTATAGACTCCAAACGCTGTATACATATTTACAATTAGTCATGGACATTTTCACCAATTTTGAGCTGTGGCACACATTGGATGAAATGTGACCTTTGACCTTGTTTGACCTGTTTAATAGATTCGACAAATTGGGTGGTTTACAACTATTTGCTATACAATCTGTTTGATATCATTAGGTTCCACAAATTGCCCCTGCACGATATATTATGTAATGACGAAAATTAATTGAAGAAAAAATATAGTGTAAAAAATATACTTACGCATGTTCCTTCAGTATAGTGTCGAGCTTATTTTCCAACACATTCCACACGTAAATTGGCCCATCCGCCGAGCCACACGCAATGAATTGCCCATCAGGAGAAAAGCAGGCACGGCAAAAGTCCGACGACACTTTAAACCCTTCGGCACTGTTACGTGTACAATTCAAAAACCATTTAATTAAAATTGTGTAAGAGTCCAATTTTCATTCAAACCCCGACAAATCATTCTACTATAGTAGTAGGTCATTCATCATCATGGACGCTGCCGTATCCTCTTGTCATATAATATACTATATTATTCCTAATATAATCTTTCTTTAACCAGGTGCTATCTTAAGTTTTAAAGCACAAGATATACCCCACAACACTGAAAAAGGCAGGATACGGATGACAGGATATTTATCTTGGGTCTCCTCTTGCTTCGTTGTAATTTCCTTCTTAACATAATTGAATAAAGGGTACTTGTGTAAGACGTACACTAAACAAATATAAAATACAGCATATTACAGAGCTCCTTGTATGATCATTTTAATTTGTGTACGAACGAGCTGTATATAGCAAAAACTCAAGTACAGTCCAATCAAACCTTCAACAACATGTCGGAAAAATATGAAACTTCAAATTTTTACTTCCAAGATTTGGTATGCCTAAGTGGTATTTAATTTTTCATTCGTACAGTCTCAATTGACAAAATACTAAAGAAAAGGTGATAGTACAGCTTCTATATTCTACAATTTTACAAGGTGGGCAAGAAAGATTACAAGGCAAAAATTTAATATTTAAATCCAATCGTTAAATCTAACTTGATACTACTAATACTGTATTTTAGGGACGACACAACGATATTAGTGTATAAATCTGAGAATGGGTGACTCGGTGACTCTTCTCTGATGAGACCAAGACACGAAAAAAGAACATTTAATGAGAGAAGAACGTTTTGATTAAAAGCTCTAGTACGTTGTACATGTATACGTTATTTTGTAAGATGCGCCAACTGAGTTTTTTCTTTTTTCTCAATTTTCCACCTTCAATCATTTCTTCGTGAACTGCATTTCATCCAATTCTAAATGTAATTTCACGCACCTATTACATGTTTTAAAAGTAACCTTAACTTGTAACGCAGTAGTATTCGCAACATCGCTACTACACAGATTCGTCGACATATAAAAACCAAGTGCGAATGTAAACATTTTAATGTGTGCCGTAAGTGACATGGACATCGGCAGCAAAATTCTAAAAGCAGCCTGTAAAAAATTTATGCATAGCATTTGAAACTGTTATTCGCAGTCAAAATATTATTACCAGTCAGAGCAAATACATGGATACAAGAAACCAAGAAACATGAACGAGCAAAAAAGCGCTTGCAAGTTTTAGAAGAGTATCATTTATTCGTGCCCAGTCGTGTGCACCCCTCATTGATATATTCGTACACTTCATACTTGCGACTGCGAGTGCGTATATCAATTTTTCTCTACCATTTGCATAAAATAATTTGCATTTTGCTATTTGTAAAGTGTCCGTGAAAAATATAATATTGAAAAATGCTTCGTTCAGATTAGCCTTACTTTCTGGTCAGTATATCTGTTTTTTTATAATTTTGCTAAGCTTAGAGTTGAATTGGTTTTCATTTTAGGTTCGGTGATTGAGCTATCGAAATAAAGTTTATGAACAACCAGAAGACCAAATGATGAATTTCCTTTCTTTGCTGTTTTCTGCGTATACGGCAAGTGAGCGGTTGCGATAGTTATAAGCACCCACGAATGACTAACTCGTGTCACCATGATATGACTGTATTCTGTATTCGCATCGTATTCACTGTTTTTAGGCTGAATACATTACCTGTATTGTCCAATCAAAGAGTTCATTCGTAAGTCAAGTACTTCAATGGAGTCATCCCTGACGGAAGCAAGCAATGAGTTTTGATCCCGTGATAAATCTAATGAAGTTATTTTGCCCGGAAGACACACTTCTTGAGTAGGACTTTCAGTTCTTGTATCCCAGAATCTTACTCTCTTGTCAAAATGTCCAGATACAACGCTTGCAGTCCCTCCTATGCAAATCAGGTCGTTACAGCTGCTTCCAGCAAATTTGGTCGAGATGCCTATTTTTAATACAAAAGATCGAGAATAATGATACACCACCGCAGCATAATGTGTTGATTTATAACTGGTATAGATAAGCAAGCTGCCAGACGCCTGGCGCCATTCAAAAAAGTATTAGTAGAGAAGGAAGTAAATTTTGCGGGTAGGTACACATACACACACGTTAAAACCCGCACGCATAGGGACGCGACTTCGCTAACAAAACGTATCTCATCTCTCATGTAGGCAAAAGGGGAAGTAAAACACTAATCAACGCATTTTTATCTTTAATATGCTTATCAAGATTGGAAGTAAAAATCCGCAAATTCGCTTATTGCTTAATAAACACTAAAAAAATCCCTTTGCACCAGACATTTCATTCATACATTTTTCTTAAAAAGGATGAAATAAAGCAGAGTAGATATGGTGCATCCCGTTGAAACTTCACAACACTCGGGATATGTATTATTTATCTCTTGATTCAGGTTGATGTAGATGCGAGAAAATAGTGTAAAAGGAAGCAAACATATAACAGAAAAGGGCAACGAAACCTATCTTTGAAAGATTATTTTATCAAGAGACAAGTATACAAAGTGCAAAATAAATTGTGTAGGATTATAATGTAACACTAGCTCAATTGATATCGTTTCTACCATCATTTTCATCGTGACTTTTGGCCTTCCCGAGAGGATCAAAACTAAACGGTTATTTGCACACATCTATGCTGTACTGTACACATATACAACATACACTCACATATCATCCAAATTGTAAATTGCGGCAGAAAACCTTAAATCGTGAGTGAGTGCGATCAAATTCACTTTACTTCTTTGCTGCGAAAACTTTCATTCGGGGCAAACAGGCGTCACTGTTTCTACTGCTTTGTAATTACGTGTGTACCGGTAAATGTTTTCTACGATTAGTTAATAATGTTTTGTCTTCTTACACGCTCTGGACTTCAGATCCCAAATCTTGAGTGTCCGGTCGTGGGATCCACTGACAATTTTCGTTGGCTCCCCCATAAACTTGGCAGCTAAAACTTTGCCGCTGTGTCCCGTCAAAGTATGCTGTAATAAAACAAATTCTAGTGTTACTAATGGTATATAATGACATGTAACAATCGATAGCATGTAATACGATATTATGCTGAAGGCTAACAGTTACAGACGACTACATTCAAAAAATAGGGTTAGTGATGCAATTAAAAACAAAGACCAGTAGTAAAACTCATTTTATATCATAACATTATAATACACCTTGCACGGACTACGGGCATATAAATATTATTGTATGCCTGTTGCTTTGTATTCATTTAAAGCGCAACAAGGAAATATATGACCATAAATATTTTGTTTTCTATTTAATTGAATTAAACGTGTGAAACGTAATGAAACAATTTTGTATTTTTATGATTTATTTGCTGTGAAACAACAACGTTATTAATTCCCTTTTTCTCAAAATACCTAATGCTTTTACATGTACCCTTCTTTACAGCATACGTACTTACGCAGTACTTAATGCGTAAACAGGAAAAACAGAACGATGCCTGGTCGTATAAATTTTATACGGACGTTTTAATAAGTAACAGAAAGACGGAAACTATTTGTACACATTCTACGTATTTTTCATGATTACGTTTACGTACGCAATAAAATACACGCAATCTTCAATCTTGTTTCAAACAAGAACCATCAATCCAGGTATGCTTGTATGCAACTCATCATCAATATCGGGAGGAAACCCTGATGAGCAAACATCACATCATCATTATTCACTCATGAAAAGAGAAAAACTTGTTTTCACGGGAAGAGAGATATTTGAAAAGTGAGCTATCCAAATTTCCAATAACGATAAATCAAATCATTTTATGGTGTCATTTTTTCGTATCACCTGCTGTAGTTGCGCAGCTCGTTACTACATTGTTGATTTTCAGTCCGTCGAACAAAATCGACTTTATCAGCATCAAAAAACACAATAAAATATTTTATGTCCATACAACATATAAAATTTGTGTCGTTCACATGATCTTGTCGTTATTTATTAATTTGTACCTGTATTTTTGCAATGTGTATATCATTGATGACTGAGAAAAATATAATATGGGGTATCTCTATACATTAAATATGTTGTGAAACAAGGTATTTACATATTTCTATGCTGCATTTTATTTGTATATCGCATTAGACAATCTACGACAATATGGTGCTACGGCATACGATATGAACAAGTAAATTGATATACTATGTTACTATCAAATGCCCACAGCCAAGTAGGTGGTTGGATAGGGGATAGCAATAACGCAGACAAGCGCGATTAATAAGAAGTGATATATTTCTTTTTAAGAAACGTATGAATTTTCCCTATTACTGATGAGTGATTTCAGCGAGAAAATGAATACCAATGTACCGTTTTTTACCCCTTTCCTTTCAAAGCCACAGTATAGTATTTGTAAGGCATATTTGTACGTTAGTAGCAAAAATTATCCAACCTATTCGGTCGGTCGGGATTTGATTTGTGTAACGTGTGAGGAAATGAGACATTCTTTCGTTTTTCTTCAGCATGTGAAAAAACCCCGTTGAGAAAACACACCAAACTTATCCCGTCAAATCCGTTGATACATTGCTTTACACGGGAGCAGCATTGCTGTTTTCCCATGGTAAAAATACCCCTTTTACAAGTAGGAAAATATAAAAGGGAAATAAGCACAATTAAATAGTCACCTATTTCTTCTATTTAATACCTATATTCACTATGTATGCAAACTTTAAAGTATTTTCTGTTGAACGACTTCCGTGCATATTTTTAAATATATTTAGTTCGCAGAGACTTCGTCAATACCGAGCCATTTGTGATATAATGGCGGTGGTGTATGTTTAAAATAATATGCGCATTGGGTCGAGGCATTTTATATTTTTATTTCTGAAATTATTACATAGTCATGCATCATGGCATTTTTAGTAGGCAGATTCTCTGAAGGTTTTTCTTTTGAAAATATAAATAGTTTTCATACCTTTTGACTTTCAATCAAGACTCAATGATAGAAAAAAACCGCTACGTATGTATTTATGCATTTTTCAAATGTACAATATGGTCTTAAACTATTATTACCGCTGTTTATCGTTGATTGTAAAGGACGCAACATACGTCCATAGTCCAGTAATAAAGTCTAAAAAAGGAAGACCACTTTTATTTAGACAGAACCTGAAAGTTCTGTGCGTGGTAACAGCAGCACTTGTCAATTTATTGTCGTTTATTATTTGGCTTTCTTGCGCTGCCATATTTTACAATCAGTTTGTTTTTTCGATGATTTGCAGAAAAATAAACATCTTTTTCGTTTCCTTAATTAAACTAAATACGGATAACATTCAACATTGAAATGCTTAAGATTTGAGCGTCATACTTTTGTGTGTTTTATTGTTACTGCGGCTTGTCCTATTCATTCAAATTGTTTGAACTTCTATGAATTCCCATATCCTTATATGCAGTCACCGAGAAAAGTAACCGAGCTCATGTGAGATATGAAAGTTTTGAAAACCAAAACAATAAAAAGTGTCCGTTTTTGTGCTACAGTGTAAAGCTAAATCAAAAGATCGATTGATCACCTCTCTGACAGAGTTAGGTAGTTCTCATACTTATTCGCAGTCATACATTGTAGTGCACAGTTGAGGTTGAGATGTCAAAAAGTACATAATATACTAAGCCCGAGTAACCATAGGAATTCGTAAAAACTGGTCATTCTAATATGTCATCCTTCAGGCTAATGTCCAGTATATATTAAAACCATATCTTACAACGTGCGCGCAACTGATACTTACTGAAGTTGACACACAAAATGGTGTTTTAAAGTTGAGCTACAGCTATTGTGTTCAAGAATTTTTCCGTGCATCAAGCTTAGCTGCAAACCTGACTGAAAAATGTTTCAAGCTGATGCTACTTTCGTGATGAGTGATGGTGCTGGTATGAAGTATGCAATATAAATCGCAGTCAGATCAGATGCCACTAACCAATTATGGAAGCAGATAAATACATGCATAATGGTATGCCGTTTCCTGATTCTACGAAACTCAGCCCGATTCCCATGCGATCCGACCCATTTAAAATGCAAGTTCATGTGCATCAAATTACGTAAAAACTAGGTGGATTCCATATAAGTAACTGCGCTTTTCGTTTTAAAGTAAGAAAAATGTGGCATCTCCAACGACAACGTCCTCGCAAACAAGATCACCCAAGAATCACGTCATCAAGGCGTGTTTCCCACAAAAAAATAAGCACCCACGTTACTAAACTAATCGGTGCCATTTCACGAATGAAGAATCCAGATTTGCTCAATCATTCAGGTTAAGAGTGCTTGTCACCTTGCTTGTTTTTCATTGATATTTAGACGATGAATGTCTTTGTATATGCTCGATTGCGTTACGACCGTGTCGACAAATGCTACTAACCGTTTTGTTTGTCAACTGACTGGTTGGTATGTGTGAATGGGAAAACAAGCACTGCTTCAACAAAAGTTTCATGAATTGTCTTAAATATGCTTCAGGGGGAACCCTCGTAGATAAAACAATGTTTTATTCTCTTAAAACTTGCCCTAACAGTAATCACGGGTTGACGAGTACATCCAAGAGGGGAAACGATAATCAACATTCGCCAAAATAAGAAGCAGAACAATTTTCATCATCAAAAGAAAATTAGTGATTGATCATGCATCATCAGGGGAAGGTATAATTTTGAGGTTCTCGCAGTAATTGTTTAAAAGTTTAAAGTGATAGCTAACCGTTAGATTCTTGACAGATTTCGCGTATCATGTCTTGCATCGTAGTAGTAAAAAGCATTTAAAAGTTTTAAAAAAATCCCATGCAAAATCCATTATTGTAAAGTAATTTTGTAGATATCAGTACCCGTTTCATAATTAAATTTTTTGAACTTTCATCGCTTGTTATAACATATTTTACTGCCTACTCGACAGAATTTTTAATCTTGTGTCGTACACTTCTTTTTATACTTGAAAGTTGCCGAATTGTAAGTAATTAACTATAAATGTAGTCTTTCTGAGTTTATTGTACGAATACATAACATTTCCATATTTTTGTAGGCTGCCATTTTAATTAGTTTAAACTTTTGTGTTCCATTATAATAAAATAGAATAACTTTTACATTTTAATTCCGTTTGTACCTGGGAAACGTCTCACGATGCCCCAGAGTTTTATCATCCACTCCACCGCACACACTTATGTACTAACTAGATAGGTTTTGTATATTTTTGTCCAAAAATTAGTGAGTCAGTAAAATCCGATAAGAAAACCCAACTGATTTATGTTATGTGAATGTTATCCGTTTTTATAATGGTACACTGATGACTTGTGTTCATATCTCATCTCATACATACGAATACCGCGCATCAACCCAAAGAGAACCACCACCCATTGCATTATAAAAAAAAGTGCATGGAAAATATATTGACTTATATTATGGTCAGTAGATTTACTGTCGTGAAATAAAATTATTTGAAAAAAAAAGTAGAGTTATTTTTTAGTTTCCTGCTACTCAGAGGTCATTAAAACGGTGCAAAGATTATTTACAAACAAGATACACTACCATTAGGAGAAATGGCTTAGGATTTCAATAAGCTAACAGGAGTCCAGATCATTTTTATCAAGTCTACATAGATCAGTCAATGTCATTTAAACTGTAGGTATCTTTAGTACATTAATTAATAGAATCCCCCACTCGTATGAAACTCGATGAATTTTCTACTCCCTGGCTGCATTCTATACGGTGTTTCAACTTTTTGGGACCACACACCACTTGCATTAGTGTCATGTAAATAATAATAACGTATCTCTAAATTCGTAATTTGCTGTGATGTACCTGCCAAAACAACCATTCAGAACTGGTTTCGTTTGCGTTCATTTTTAATCCTGACTGAAACCCAGTACACACAAATCTTGTTAATCAATCTCATCTACAACACTAACATCAAACGTTAATATAATTAATTACTACGTAGACGCATTAATGACAATTCTAACAAGAGAGGCAGCATAGCTTTCAACTATAACAGCACCAAATAGGCACAGCGATAATGATGAAAAACATAATACAAAAGTAATGTTGGGCTAGGTTACATTTTTCTTATGTACAAAAAGCAATATTGGAGACTGCATCTAATATTTTTAACTTCGCATTACTCAATATCATGATGATGCACTAAGCCATCAAACAGTTCTTTACGATTAAGGTTTCTTTCTATAAAAATGTAGATAGACCAATTTTATTGTACAAGAAAAACAATTGCACTACATAATACAGCGAAAGTTACACACAATGTCAAACGATTAGTGAGTAGTTTTACATGAAAAAAATGTTATACACGGCCAACGATTATCGTCGGATGAATGTCCGGTTAATACAGTAATTCAACTTTATCTGAACTCCAAAGATGCCTATAATTTTCACTGTGTGGTACACACCGCCGCGCCGGTTAGGGAAGCACTGTCGCTTGTCCTTTTAATACAACAAGTGCATGGTGCTTCAATATGCATGCTGAATTCAAAAGTTAAATCTTCCCCCTAAACGATCAAATATTTATACGTCTTTATACATACAATATTTAATGTCTCGCTTGGCGTACTACAAATCATCACCTGAGTGAGTGTATGTATCACTGAGAGTCAAGTGCGTCAACAGCCAATAAACGTGGTTATGAAACTGTTTTTGGAGTTCTGTCGAAAGTGGGTTAAATAAAAACTGTTACTAATAATTATTGCGATCTATAGGCCTTCTGTAAATGGAACCGTTAAAAGACATTTCAAAGTAACGTTCATTTTATTGGCAAATTGTTTTCTTTTACAAGTGAATAATGGGGCAAGGGAAAAAAGCAAAGGACATCTTACCCTTGTTTTTTACATTGCTAACTGCATCATCGAGCTTTTTCAATAGCAATCTGTACTTGACTGAAGTTGAACATTAGCTTGTAGGTAGGTCCATGCGCTTATTATTGTAATCTTCGATCATGTTTACTAGATTAATAAATTGTTTTTATGCAAGATTATTTTGCCGGATAACTACATCCCGTATTAACTTTATGCAAATTTTTGCACTAGATTTCAAACTCATATTATTAAGGTATGTCAGAAACAAAGAGCAAAAGCATAGATGGTAATAACATACCTTGAATGTGTTAAAAAATAGAAATAGTTTTGTCAACTCGCCGATGCCTGTCGATATATACCGATACTTTCACATATACATGGTACCGTGCATTTCGGATCGGATGTCGGCGTCCTGAGTTTATCAGTTTTGGAAGATGGAAAAAATATATATTGAGTTGATTGAAAAAGAGAGTATCCATTATTTTTTAAAATTTGAAGTGGTCATTACCAGTATTTAGTCGAAGTCATACAATCATTTGTATGTAAATTGAAACTTTTAATATGTGTAAAACGACTTTTACCCATTCAGGTAAGTGACAGAGTACTGACATACTGACAATAGTAATTAGAGTAACAGCTTCGATTTCCCCTCAAAATAAAATGTAAGCTATGCCTGTCCGTCCAAATTCATTAAAGTACATAATGTCAACGCGGTAGTGAGAACGATAAAATTAGAATCAATGCTACTAAATCACGACATATTCATGTTCCCCATTGAACTCCAAAATAATCGAATCACCTTCTAAGACATTTCAACTCCCTGAAAATAAATAATAAAAATTACGTACAACTTGGTGAAGATATATCATAGTCTGCTTCTCAATAATTCACACACAAATACAAGATTTACAAGCTTAAATAATTGCGATATGCACACACGCAAAGATGTATGACTATTAAATATTATGTGTCTGTGACGTACCGCTTTGGTAAGTTGTTTTTTTTCAGTTTTCGGTTAGTAATTATTATAATTGCAATAGGTATATATATATGTCTACTTCAGAGCAATACAGACAGGTAACTCTGCGAATGGCAAATCCCACAGCGCAGTGATCATTACGAAGAGCATAACGATTCTCACACCTGATTTGTAGGAAGGAAGATGAAGATGCATTTCTGTTCGTATACTTACATAACGGATTCTCTTTCAACCAAACAAATTTGTAACTAGTCCAACAGCACTGACATAAAAACATTCCCTACTAATCCTCACTTAGATTATCTACAAAATCATGTAAATTAAAACAAATGAACGTTCCGAAAGATGACGACGATATGCGACCGAATGAAGCCGTCATTGTGTCTGTGAGTTTTACGAACACTCGAGATCTAGTAGATAATCTAATCTGGTCCCGATCAGAATATAACATTCTTATAGTCATGTATTACAGCTTACAAAGGAGTAGTGTAAGTGTTGTCTGGCGGTTGCTGCATGCATCCATAATGCGCGAAAATGCAATGAAGATGAATGAAGATTCCTCGCCATCCTCGCCAAATGTCTAAATTGACTGTATACCCAATCGTTGTTGATAAAAGGTTTTGTTATACCATGACACGAATTTCAATGTGTGTATTTGTACAGATACCACAAAATTGCCTTGGGGTCAAGTTAATCGACCCTACATGGTACTAGTGGATCGACCATTTATGGCACTAAAATTGAGCGATTATTTTAAACCATAAAACGTTTGAAAGAACTATTAAAAATACGTTTAAACTCATTCGCTGCAAACGAAGAACAATAGTAAAAATTGAATGCCGTGCTTGCAGACTCATTCGAAATGTCCAAAAATCAATACAAAATTGGTAAAAGCTATTTAAATGAACTTTTATTTTTGTCCAAATTTGAAAGCATATATGTTGTTGATCTACCACTGCAGAACCGACTACGTTGCCCTCTACGCGCACTATTGTACCATCCTGTTTTATTTTTCCTTGTCTCATCGTCACTTTCCAATTATATACGGATACTTTGAAAAGAGCTATTACTTTTTTAGACTATAGATTAATTTCTATAGGGTACATAAGATGAATAAGTCATAAGCCAAAAATGTATTGCAGGCTTCGGGAATAAATGAAAGTGATAAAGGGAAATTAGCTTTGAGAAATACAGCTACAACCAAAGAATACTTTATGAAAATTTTCATTTCATATTTTTAGTGCCTTGAACGAGCTGAAAAATATAAAATTGATAATAAAAAGAATGGTAACGATTTCGGTACACATTTGTTAACCACCACCACGGAGTTCAACAGTTTGTACTCTTTCAGTCCTGAATTTCCTTCCTCTCTAATTACTGAACTTTTGATTCTCCTCTCAAGACTAGAATAGAAATGCACATGAAAAGTGGTGAGAAAGCGAACGAAAATAACAATACAATTTGGTGTTTAATGTTATCGTGTGCCCTTTCAGCGGGGGTGAAGTCGTTCCTAATTGGATTCAACATTTATGCGAATATAAATAATATTTTGCTGCTTATGTGTGTTACATTCATACTACCTCTTTGTTTCTTTTTACACCTGTGC
>JAHZNE010007527.1:0-16005 GCA_027744055.1 Callyntrura sp. NNG-2020 | reverse complement strand
TGCATTTACATTTCAAATCATTTTGAAAACTTTTATTTTTCATTTACAGCCACTTGTATGTTAACTATACTGCCAAAACTCGTAAAGTACCTGCTACATGGGGGAATTTCTTGTTCTACGTGTAGTACTACAAACGTATCTGTAGCCAAGTATCTACTACAACACACACACACACACACTAATCGTAAGTACGGCATTACTCATTGTCAGTATTTGCTTAGTTGATGTGATCGATGCACATCTAGAGCAGAATTTACGCGTTATTATGTAGTTTACTTACCTGTTGGGTTACGTCTTAATGACCTTTAGAGGTGCTGCAATGAAAAGGGGAAACTGGTAAAAACCCAAGCGTCATGCCGTTAATCCCTGAATTGTTGCATTGCAAATTGTAAATTACAATCTTTTCCGGACGTCTACAGTACTTCCAAATTTCAAGTCGAAATACCACATATCACGTATCTACCTACCTAAACTACACGGTAATGCACGAGGTAAAACGGAATTGCTGCTGCTGCTATGTTCAAAGTATCAAAAAGGTTTTATGAGTTTTTAATGAAGTCTTTAAAACTCACTCATGCAATCTAGGCTCTCGCTGTCCCTGTCCACTCTCTGTAGGTAAATACGTATTAGTTTGTACTGTCTGTATAGATTTACGCCATTCATAACCCCTAGTGTTAATCTTTGGTTATACGACGTAACACTTGTAATTTCCTTCAGAGAGAGGGGTAGGCAACATGTTTGGGGGTTTACTCAACAGAGTTTGGGTATTTTCGTTTTGCCAATAAAAATTAGCAGGCTTCCGCTAGATAGCGATAAGAAGTAATTAATAACAGTATGTATGAATGTGTATGACGTTACAAGGAGTAATGAAACTGTAGTTAGCACAATTACGTAATGCATACAAATATCGCCTTTTAACAAATAAATACGAGCACCACACACACGTACAAGATGTATTTAGTATTGAAGTGCATCCAACAGTGATTTAACTTGTGGCCGTTGTTGCATGGGGCTACTACTCCCCCTCCCTCCGCAACCCTCCACTGAAAACGTGTAGCATATATATAAACGCACTTAGCGCTATATTAACTGAATTAGCACAAACGTCGTCAAAACGAAATTAGTGATTATCTGTTTTATGAAATGAATGGAAAATAAATTTTGTGTGTGTATATTTAGTTGATGGTTATTAAATAAAATCATTATCGTTACGCTAATCGAATAGCACACAACACACACACACACATATATATTATTGGATTCCCGTAAACTAACTTTAAAATCTCTTTCTTGTTGTATTTTAAGATCTACTCATAAAACTCACTCAGTCATGAAAATGATAGCTTTTCTGATACAAAAATTTATAACGCAGTGGCCCGATAATAAGATACGCACACGCTACCACGTATATTGCCAATTCATTAATGTCATATATATTCCCTTAAATTTAAACATGTTCACTCACCACACAGACAGGCAAGTTTATCGTAGTTCCAATTTACCTTCTTTAATCCTTCAACGGCTTTAGCGCTGCAATTGTATGGTACAACTACATCATAAATAGTGCTGCACAGCCTCTTGTTCTTTCATTTTAACTGAATTCAACACCACCAACTGTCCACTAAGTAGTCAGGTGTTAAGCAGTAATTTAGTTTAAATGTTTTAAGCGATGATGATAAGCTGTTTTGAAGATACCATTTGATCAACTTCATATTACGATTACGCATTTAAACCTACACAGATGTGGGTGATTTACAAGGAGTTTATAGCAAGTAACCACAGACGTTTATATCTAGATAACGTCCCTCGCCAAAATCTCTTGAAGGAATCACAAACAGCTCGGCAGTGATCAATCGGTTAAGAGTTTGCAATTCAAAGATGTAAGCGTCTGCTTGGTAGTGTAAGCAGCTAGAATAATTTCATGACTGTGAGTCATTCTCAAATATTCATCAAATTTTGATATTTATTAATGTGCAATTACAAGTAAGTATAGAGCAACACAAGTGAAGACTTTTTGCATCCAAATTCCTAATGGGTTGCACTTAAAACATTATTTATTTCTCTTTTTCCGTGCGGCCGATTTTGAATTTCTCTAAAATTATGCTTCATTATTAGCCCCTTCAAGAGAGTAGCACAATATCAATTCTAGGCACAACCAAGCAATAAACAGAAATTTCCATGCAGTTTTGCACTCCAGCCACGAAAGTAAAACTGATACGTCCTGTTTGACGCACGTAGAAATCATTGTTTTTTTCTTGAGGGCTCATACGGATACGATTAGGTGTACTGTAAGGGACTCTGTTACGGCACAGTCCTATTATGTCATGTCATGATGACGATGACTAATATTATGATGACGACGATAATTTTAAACGTTTATTTGTATTTGTAGAGAGATAGCATGTTTGTGCAAGTCCGTTTGCAACTTGTGTGCCTCTACAACGGACATTAGTAGCCTCACACACAGGAAACTATTAAGGAAATCTAGGTTTTACTTCACAGATACCAAGAACAGGTGCCACTCTGACACTCTTTCAGAAGGAGAATCCTAGAATACACAGGAAAATTAAGTACAACTGTATTAAATAATTATGACGTATCCACCATCCCTAGAACGAGACATGGTCTGCATTTTCGTAATCCATGATCATGACTATAATTATTCAGACAGTTGCCTACAACTACCTCACTCTCATCTCTTACGCTCTGCTAACATTATTAGGCTGCTGAAAATTTGAAGATTTTCCAAATGATATGTATTTTAGTATTTATTGTGGCTCTATTAAAGGGAAGCAGGCAACGGTTTTAGTCATAAACATATAAACAACGTCAACAAAGGGAAACAGTAGAGTACCAAAAAACGCAAGTAATTCCTTAATCCTCATTATTGCGATATTCCACTTCCACTTTTGCTTAAATTTATCTCCTACGTAAAACATACGTACTAACAGCTGTAGAAGTTGTAGACAGACAATAGTGACTAGGGACTTATGGCTGTGTACATTTGCGTAGTCCCGTACTCGAATGACCTGATTTAGATTTTGGTCATTCATTGTAAATAATATTATATACATAATCATTTTGCTCTGCCAAAAATGTATATTCAATTCTACGAAAATTTATTGCTTCGTTTGAGGATTAATTTGCAACCATTTATGCTCTACGCCTTTTGTATGTGCAATCTTGCATTTTGATGCTTCGTACTTATGGTTGATCAAGCAATTTGTTTATGTGGGGAAAATGTAAAAATTATATTGAGCATGAATACTTAAGTGTGGAAATACCGATGCAACATGAGCTAACATTTGGAACCATTCAATATAACGATAAGTGCTATTTGGATTTCCGCTAAGTATCGATCAAACTTAAAGAAAAGGTATTGTTGTGTTGTGTGTAGTATCTCTTTATAGCAAAGTACTGCTGAATTGGCAAAATCAGGGGCAAATTTAAGTCGTCTTATACACTGTTACTTGCAGGGATCAAAGGAATTTTAGCAAAGGAATGAGAGGCAGATGAAAGACTAAAAACGGCATGACAGAACAAGTACGACTGCAACGAGAGTCCGATCCGTGTCCGTGTCCGGGCTTTTTTAAGTCCCGCCCGTGTTTGTTGGTAACTGATAATATTATTCACTTAGTCTGGTACTATATAGTTTTGTTTTGTATTTCGGTCGTCCGGTCGTTAAATAAAATTTTGCCTTGTAATTTTGAAATTCTGATTTTCCCAATTTAGTTATGAAATATGTTGATATTAAATATAAATATTTAAGACATTAAGTCTTCAGGGTGTGTAACTGTGAAAGGGGCAAGTTAATCAAGTTTTGTATACAATGGACATGTAAACATATTATTCTTATTCTACAAAATGACAAAGTTTGATTGAAGTTGATTACTCAGAGGGCATTAACGAATATTTTTGTTCTTATTACAGTAATGTACTATACAAACATGACCAAAGGCGATCAACGTTCAAATTCGCCATCGTTGATTGTGGCACAACTGAAGCGACGCATTCTATCAATATGAGATTTTATATAATAAAAATAATAATGAATAGCTTATTAACGAAATTTCTGAGATATGATAAACTAAAAAATTTACAGGCTGGAAAATCAGATTTCCATACAAAACCCCAATTAAAACATTATCTATTCCACTCTGCTACCATTTGCATTGCTTGCATCTGAGTACTTCCAATGAATTATTTCGCTTTCTCAAACCAATCTTTCCGCCATGCCCCCATACACAGATTGTCATCGATACGATAGGTTTCTACAGATGGAAACGGAGGTCCAATTTGTAAAGTTGCTTCTCTGTGAATAATGTATACGGTGGTGGCGCACGGCGCTCACTATCTGATATAAAACACGTCATATCTGTATCATACGAACGTAACAGGGATATCTAAAAAAAATTCAGATATAGATATCAAATTCGCAAGTCTAATACTGACTATAATTACTAGCTATCTAATTTATACATTAAAAAGGTAGCTCTACTTGATCATTAGTGTTAACCTAAACAGTGAAGCTAACGTAACTGCTCTCGTTCTCTTTTCGTTCACTTGCTTGTGGTTTATCAAAAGTCCTAAAGATTCTGAGGGCGCAAGTGTTGAACAAATTGCCGTCGTTATAGAATACGTAGGAATACGTAGGTACTTATTCATCCGCCTAGGTATGCATTCTGTATGCACACGTGCTGGCGTTTATTAATTAATTGCTCTTCTACTACAGGTGTTGGTGAAATGTGTGTTATAGAGAAGCCAAGACAAACGTTGGATGTGGTCAAATATAGCGTCATAACAAAACGTGAATTCATTAATCAATGAGCCATGCACTAATATAGAAATATCAGGAAAGTAAAATGTGTGAATGAAGGGGAAGGAGACACTGATTGCAAATGACTGAAACGTGCGGTATTTACGTGATACTAACGTTCAACAATAAATGACAGGAAGATTTTGTACGTAGTAATTTCACAGTTTGTGTCACCTTATGAATTAAAATTGTCACTTGTTGAATACCAACACAACAAATGTTTGTGAAACACATAATATATTGGGACAAATATGAAAATGTGTGTGTGCAAAACCTGAGAGACTACTAATAACAGTCGGAAATTTGGCATAATAAATGCAAACGTAACCCTAAGTGTGATTCTGCTTTTTAGATGACTTGTAACAATGTAAAAGGCTAACAACGCAAATTGGTGGAAAATGAAAGGAGGTTTTAGTGTGTCATCGACAAAGTAAAAAAAATCAGAAATCAGAAAGACGTTAGGAAATGTTAAGTTTTTTTATACATGAGTTCGTGCATTCAAAATAAAATGAGTTTAAATTTATGGTGCTCATCCTCAATTGTCGCAATGATTCAACCAACCAGTTGCACACAGAATATTATACTAATTTTACCCCCAAGTAAAGTAACTAAATAGGTGGGAGTATAATTTGCTGCCGTTACTGACGACGACGGTTACCATTTTCAAATATTTTATTCAAGTCATCGAAAGTAAGAATATGCAGCGTTGGCTTCTTTATTGGTAATTGTACGTTACATAATGATTTTACCTATTCTTAAAATGCAGTAAAAATGTGCAACGTGAAAACAGTAAAAGGCATCTAAAAATTGAAGCAAAGTTTTTTTCCTTGGATTTCATTTTGAATTTAGAAAGAATGTGTCACAATTTACAGTGCACTACGGATAATGGGTTATTTTTACTACAAAAACTGTCGAATTGGTTGATCAGCTACTGTAATAGTAACCATTATGAAGGAATATATGATAAGCTATTGTACACTCATCGTCGTCAGTGCATTTTAAAAGTACACAAATGACATGCAGCATCTAATGTGTGCATTTACAATGGTCCGTCCGTACACACGTTATTTAATAATTTTTGTCACGATTTTCATCTGAATTATATTGCAACAACGAACAAGAAAGGAAAACTCACAAACTGTGATTGTTACTATTGTTAGTGCCTTCTTGTGTGATGTAGTGTAAAACCAGTCCTTAAAAAGCCAATGGAGTTAGCATGCACTTATGTAATGATGTAACTAATAGTTGATTTTATTTCCTGATGGTGAATCATGCTTTTTATTGAATTTTTCCTTAGAAATCCCCTGATAAAATGTTACAACACAACAGTAACACAGATGTGTATACCAGTGACAGACAACGAAAGTATTCATCAGCATCTTTCACGTAAAATCACACTGGTGACTTATTTACAAGAACAGTGGGGAAAGAATGAAGACTGTAAGGAGGGTCTTATCAAAATGTTAAAATCCATACAATGCAACTATTACTACACAAACGGGTCTATTATTAAGTGGGCAAATTTAACTACCATGTGGCGATATTTGGTATTTTTAAGATGCTTCTGTTTATAGGAATTTTGAAATCATGTTAATGCTGAACGTAGTTGTGTGATTAGTATGTTTGTCTGTCCGTCCGTCTGTAATCATGGTAAATCCCTAAAGCGAAGGAGGATGGTGAGGAGGGTGGAAGCTATGGAAGTGGGAGATTCCCGGATTTTTAAATATGCATGTTTAAAAAAATAAAGCAAATTTATAGATAAATTATAATTTATGCATTTGTACTTTCGGTAGTTTCTTCAAAAGATGGATTACCCAATTTTATTAATTTTTAACACTGCTAATCACCATGCAACTGACAGTAAGTTGCAGATCATGAGGATTTGTCATCAGAAAAATAAACATCAATCTGCATTTTCCGGTTCGTTGGTATTACGTTAGCATCATTAGTAGATTCGTCAGGCACGGTTATTAGGTACATACACACGTGTTGAATACATTAATGTTATGCACACCTAATAGGCAAAGTAAACGAAAAACTTAAATTGGATGACAATTACCCACAGTAGGTAAAACGCCACTTTCCTCCCACGAAATGGCACAATTAAAGCAATCTTAAGTTTCCAACTAACCAAAAATACGGCATAGCATGAATCTGAAAAGGTTTCACAAAAATTGAAACAGTGGTTTCTTACTTCGTGTCACGCATACCTTTGTCCGTATACAAAGTATTCTCATACTTTCCCGGTCAAAAACACGTGTCCACGTGTGCAGTGCACATCCATATTCATGCTACAATTAAAACATAAGCGAATCTTTGAACTGTCATACAGCACGACGTTTCTTGATTTCTGCGTCGATATAGATGCAGGTAGTACACAAAATGGGAAAAATCTAATTGGCCGTATACTATCCATATAATATACAAAGTCATAATTAACTACCTACGTAAGCAGTCATTTCAATAATCACAACAACTACTTTGATAAGTAGCATATTATATTTCCCATGTACTAAGTGTGCCTAAAAATATATAGGAACTCTAGATGCATCTATTAACTATGTGAATTTTTATATGATCGTGTAGCTTTGGATACAGGCAGGTATGTTTTTTACATAAACTGTGTATCATTGTTTCTGATTTTTAAATATTATTCTCTGTCAGAGAGTTACGATCTTAACTTTTGATAAAAGATACCCGCTGTTTTTGCAAAAATAATTAAGGTCTACTAGTGACGCCATGCATATATAGTCATTAGCTACATATTTTGTAAATGCATAATATAAATGAATAATATCTATCAATGAATTTTTATAGCTCTGAAACAGCAGCTCTACATAACAAAAATATTTTGTGGAAAGCATGGTCTACTGGATCGTATGTTAAATTCAACGTGGTAATGGTAAATCACGTTGTGACATTTGACCTCAAATTAAAATTAATTAAATGAGAATATTCAAAACTTGTTTCATCTCATGCAATTCCCTTTTTAATTCTACGGCTAAAACAATATTGAGTGATCGTGTATGTGAAAATCAAAAAACCTTAACAATCAGTCATGTTTTCGACTGTGTGTTAAGTATAACGATTATTATAATTAAGGCACACTCAGTATTTTAAGCGAAGACTTAAATGTTCCTCAAATATTTTTTGATACATTTTGGCTTTCGATCACAACACAAACTTTTAAATCTTTTCTATAAGCAATATAACCTCCGACGTTGCAACGCGTTAGCGTGACAACTCTTGAGTGTTTTGACTTTTTGGAAATTCGGTGTCCACCGATAGCTTACGTCAATGGAATGTCGTTGGTTGACTTTGTAGATTACATAAAGCAATAATTTTAGCCTCGCCTCAATCTGATTCTCATGTATCTATTTTTTTCTTTAGAGGCCAAAGTGAAAAGTGAAAATGTACAAATAGATGTGACATATACTGTCAGGTATTATGGTCTCTTGTAAAATTTTTACAATTGGTTTTATTCAAGAATTTTACATAGGTACTTTATAAATTAGGGCCAGACATGCTGTGTAGTTTACACATTTTGCAGGTGAATGATTTGGAACTGTAATGTGCCTGCCACCGATTACATTATTATCCGATAACAATTCGAAATTGGGTGATAATATAATATGTAAAATCGCTATAGAAATGATTTTCGTCTTGCGTGCAACTCCAACGTACTTAAATTGAAATTGCAAAATTACATTAAGTATCAATAGCATTACATAATTTGACAATGACATGAAATGCAAAAATTTAAGTGGTAGTTTGTAACCGCCAATGACGTTATAGGCCAGTTCAGAGCATATGAAGAAGAAGCCAGTCGAATGTTCCAATGTGAATCATTACGGCACAGCAACAGAAAGTAATTAATATGTATATTGTTTGTTTTGTATGGAAACGTACAAAATCTAATAATTTATTAGTAATAAATCAATTTGAAATGAAATATTACAGCAAGCATATGTGTGCATAGCTAAACTAGTGCCACAGCCCATTGTACGGTGCCCACAGCGCATTTAAGATTATCGTCACTTTTTTCTTGTCAGGAACATTAGAACATAATTAAAATAGTTAAAACTTTGTGACACACCATGTTCCCCCAGGAGCTGCGAACTAATAAAAATACGTTGTGGGAAGTTTCGTAACAGCTCGAAAGCAATTTAAAAACGAAAATTTAAATAAATAATGCATATGCAGAATATATGAATTCTAAATGTATGTAAATATCTCAATTTTTTATTGGAAATAAAACAACGTAATACAAAACGACATGGCGGACCTCGCCCACTAATGCTTTGCAAACCTATTTCCAAATTGCAGAATTATATTTATATTTGGTAGACTAGGTTTCATATCATGTAGTTATAGTTGATATTAAGGTTCCACTAACTCAGGTCAGTTGACCAGGACAGGAACAGGACCCATGCCATATGAACTGAGGTCCACTGTGGACTGCACGGTTCAGCGGCGGGGGTAGAAAAATGCATTGGAGTCATAGAGAAAAACATCATAATCATTACAATTGCCTATATTGTCAACATTGGCGATGATTGATTTTGATTAGGATGATTTTTCTACCCCGCCATTGGCCCCTGCTGATGTCTAAACAGGCCTGCGGTCCTCGGCACTAAGATCCCGAGCGTTGTACAAGCCTGTGACTTGTAAGGAGTTTCATATGTGAAAATATGGTTTCTTCATAACTTGGATACGCTTTCCTCGTTTTACTTCAGCATTGGGTATTCGTATATTGACAATGGCTACCACACCACATATTTTCTGCAAATGTGTTTGTGGTCAAGACCCCTGGATTTTAATAGCAGCCAAGGTTCAAATTTGGCATAAATGTGCCTCTCGTAAGATTTTGCAAACGCCCAGTGTTTACACGTCTCTTTATAATTTCTTTGCAATAATCTAGTTTCGACACTGTGTATTTTGTTGCTGTCCATACGCAGTACAGATTCTGAGTGAATGACAGTTTGCGCTACTCGTTGTACCGGTTTGTTACATATGGCTCGTATCGTGCAACCAACGCGCTTCTATGTCATAACCCTGTCGTTGTGTTAGATAACAGGATGCGATCTTCAAACGTTATTCTAGTTCATTCAAGTTCGCCAACAATGACGAAAAATTTTCACATTACAGCAGATCATGGTCTTTTCTAAAAATCGAACTCCTTACTTTCACATAAACGCACACACACACACACCTTCCTCAAAGGAATTCATCCATAAAAGCTTGTCTCAGTCAATGCCATTTATATGTAAGCAGTCGACAGACAGGGCAACGCAAACTCGTCTTCCTTCCTTGTAACTTCCTTCTTTCATTGGGGATACATACTCGTTTGACTGCATTGACTCACACCATCCGCGTGAAGTCCCTAAACGTTCTTTACAATAAATGTCATAAAATGCTTCCCCCACGAAAAGCTGCATTCACATCTGACCAATGAATGAATGAATGAATAATTTCAAATATTCAGCAACATTTCAAGTTGTTAGTGGTTACGCTTTTTATTTCAAGTGTATTGATAAATTACATGTACTTTAATACTTGATAAGAGTATAACACATTTAAATGCCAACAACGTAGGTAGCAAAAAAAACAATTTTATACTACCAACCAATTCCTATTAATAACAATAATATTATCAGGAAATTTTCTAAGCCACTTTACGCTGCAGTGCAGTAGTATCTCAATATGCGTTAGCTTACTTACATCATTTACATATTTGAGAGAAAACGTGTATAGCGAGTGCCACTTTCTTGAATAATAATTGTTATATCGCCAACACGTAAAATAATATCACCTAACTTGGAATGGTAAAATTGTAATGCTACTTTCTTCTTACTAATAAATTTCATTTGAACCTACTATACATAACAAACACAAACATGTCTAGGAAATTTCCAAAAAAACAGCAGTTAAACAATACCACTTCACAGTATCGTGCCACTTAAAGCTTTCCTCTTCATATATTGTCCCGTCGTTTCATCACCAACAATTTCATACATTTTTTATACATTCTTCACACGTAAAGTAAATGCCAAAACGTACCACCTTCCTTAACCCAAAATTATTTCCATTTATTTTTGTGTATATTTGTTTAATAGGTGATGTAAATAACTTTGCATTTACAGTATGGTTAGTTCTCTACATTAGACGAAATGTGTTTTATAAGCTACAGTACAGACTACAGTTTTATAAGGATACATTATTAAATAGATGAAGTAACAGTAAAACCATCAAATATATTAACAGCAATGAAATTAGCGGACAAGTTTCCTAACTTCACCTTTCCTACATACCACAATATTTACTATTTTACTACTATTGGTACAAGTACTACTACGGTTACGTTACACCGTTTTCTGTAAATGCACAATAAAACGTGGTAATCAAAAATTTTAAGGTAATAAAATTAGTGGGATATCAGACATCAAATCTTGGCACAAAATTATTGATTTTTGAGATTACTAGTATAGCGACGAGAGATAGAGGTAGATTAGACGTGCTCAAGGA
This sequence comes from Callyntrura sp. NNG-2020, assembly GCA_027744055.1. Taxonomy (NCBI): domain Eukaryota; kingdom Metazoa; phylum Arthropoda; class Collembola; order Entomobryomorpha; family Paronellidae; genus Callyntrura; species Callyntrura sp. NNG-2020. The sequence goes on along the minus strand of JAHZNE010007527.1, from coordinate 4,664 downwards.
TCTGACAAGTCTGCTCTGAATGCGAGTTGAGTTTCAAGTTTCAACCATGTAGTACGAGTAATTTTATTTGGGTTTATATAGTATTGACGGGAAACAGTCCGTTCTCTCTCTTCTTTTCTCATTTTCTCCAAATGCATCATTTCTTTGGTTAAACATATGCCTAAGTTGGTCAAATTCAAGCTTTGTTGTGGTAAGAACCACAGTTAAGAACACAGTTTCATAAACGAGTAAACAAATCACTAAGATAATACCTTATCTTTGTTTCTTCATCAGTAAACTGTCTTTTAAGCACAGGAGGTTTCTCCCTAGTATACTTCTTACACTTACAACACCCAATGTCACATAAACGTCCACCTTCCCATTAGCGTCCAGGTGGATGCAATATTGGTGTTTTAAAAAAGTTGTAATTTAATAGTGATAATTAAACATATTTGTAACCCTACTTCAAGTTACAGACTGCCTGATTAAATAGGGCTAAATGTTGGCACTTGCGTAGTTATATGGCTGCTGAGAAAATACTGCACTTCCAACAAGTACCCATTTATATGAAGGGTCGGTGTTTTAATTGTCAAAAAACCGTAATTGTTGTGAAAGTACTAAGGTGGTACGTTCATGCATCGACACCTGCACCTGTTATAGTCAGTATCAGTGTTGTAACTTGGGACTTGGGACATTGCAAGTAGTAATCGTATAAATAATATTAATAGCTGCAATAAGTACAGATTCCACATCCACCAATGATACCTTGACAAAAACATTAACGACAATATTATATGTAGCTCTTAATAAACATACACGTAAGTATATAGTAACCCGTGTTAACGTTAGGTAGACCTACATACGATTGAAAAATTAAATGATCTATCGAATTTGATTCGAAAAACCGCTGCAAACTTGCTGACATTTTTATCAACTTATATTTGACACTACAAGAAAGAAGAAATATTTCGCACGCGTAACGGTTATACAGTTAATATTATGCAGGCACAGCTATTCATGGATTGAATAACTATATCTAATATCTTTTTTTTCAGCAGGTATGCTGATATACCACTTTTTGGTCAAACTAACTTCATGGTACCTACTCCATTACCTACTGCAGAAAATGCGAATAAATGCTACAATTACGATAACCGTGTATGTCAGGTTAGGTTTCTGGTAAGATTTTTTGAATAAATATAAATGTATCTGATAAATAATGTGATCTGTGGTGTGACCCCATGGAGTGTGCCATATGGAAGATAGTAGTTACTTAGTAACTGTACGTGCTTGATAGACGGGGTAGGACACAACAAAAAGTAAAAAATCGAATGCGACAAAAATATTTTAGTATGTATGTATGGAAAATGGGTAACCACACTCGTCTTTTTTCCTTGATGTAGTCCTTCTTTCGAACAATATGATAATCACATTTGGGCCCTCTCATAGCGATAGTCTTTGAAGGCGTGAGGACCTTTAGGAGCTCTGATGTGGTAGAAAAGTAAGGTCGATGCAATGATCCCATACAACTGTTAACATTAGAAATCGATTATTTTAACGGGTCAGTTTTAACTGTAATTTCAGGTGTTAAAATACCAAGTTCCATTCTTTGACATGAGATCAGTGAATCTATATACGTATATATAATAACTTGTGTAAAACTCACCTGTAGAAATACAACTCCGACAATGGCAAATGCTAGTTTGTGTAAGTGCTCAAGAACAAAAAATTGAAATTGGGCAAGGCAACCCTTCTTTTGCCATTTTGAGGGTTCCATTTCAGCACCACAACCTTGAACAAAAGTATGTTTTGTGTACACTAATACGACCAATCTATATATTGGTTGCTTGTAAGTTCATCAAATACCTGGTTCCACCACAAGGCAACATGAATCTGGAACAACTCGCTCTTCATCTCTGAACCAGTCCGAAAACCCGTCTACACCGCAGCACCCAAACTTAAAAATTGACAGAGGATTTGTTAGTCATTGTTGGCAGAACGAACGGATTATAATGAATAAATTAACAAAGCAACAAATAAATGGCAGTCTCAATTTTTACCCTCATATGAACAGTATCCCATGTCTTCATTGTAATGTTTGATTGATGCTCTTTCTGTACCGTATAAATAAGTTCATCTCGAATGGAATTACTTACAGGTTGACGATATATTATTGCAAACACAGAAACAAAGAGTTGCAACAGAACCGTTATCACCACCGATATAAGATACTGCATAAGAAACAAATTGCGAATATTTTTAAAGGTTTTAAATCAAACTAAGATTATAGTGATAAAATGGCAAATGATACATTTGCCGCATTTGGAATTTGGAAACAAGTACTTACCATCAATAATAAGCACCGTGAATTTATACATGCACCAAAGCAGCCAACGAAGCTGATGAATCCGATGAGGCCACCGAGTATAATACAAAGAATACTGAAAGCTCGAAATTCTCCCCCCATTGGTAACTCGTCTGTCTGTGTGATCTGATCTAAGAGCTCTACTCCGGTAAGAGTTCCACGAGAACTCGATAAAAACAGCATCGTACCAATGGCAATCATACACACTCCTGCTAACTAAAAACAAAATGTTAACTCATTTTATTACTCACTCATTACAACAGCAAAGAAAGGTGCATTCCATACCCCACCTCAAAATGTGGACCAATATAACATATCTATTTCAATTAGATGATACTTACACCAGTTCCTAAGTTGAACGAAACTAGTGTCGTTCGAATACAGCACATTCCACTCGTCATACCGCAGCGACTCCTCCGACCCGTGGCGACCTTTGTTTCCGGCATCGTTTTTCAGGTATTTCGGACTGCAAAATTAAATCGTACACCGGGTTGTAATTATGCTGGAAAGCAGTGGCACATATATATTATCTTACGTATTTTTTTAAGAAAGTAAAATATAAAATATTATATTTCAAGTCTCAATGTTGCTCACACCAATCGGTCTTACCTTTTAGTACTAAAAATACGAATGCAAATTCGTTAGAGCAACGCAATATTTGCATACAGGTAGTTATTCTTCACACAGCAAAATACTGTAAGGCACTTAAAAATTTGTTTATTTTTAAACTGCGGACTACTTCTGTTGTTCCATCAAATCACAAAGTTGTAAATTACACATAATGAAACATGGGCTAATATTGAAACACAAGAGTACAAGACATGATTCCAAGGTGTCTTCTTATTGTGAAGTTCAATTTGCTTGCTCGAAATGTACCTAGGTCACGAATAAATATAACAAATTATGCAAATTCTTGGAGTCGAGCAGAAAGTAATAGCCATCGTCGAACGTACAAAACTTTGTTATATACAGTCTTTCAAGAGAATATTACATTGGTGCACTGAAAATGATAAGTGCATGTTATTATCCATGTCATCATCATATATTTCTTGTGACACATAATCCATCTACCGACGACAGGGCATCTGTCTAATCCCTCCAGTGCAGATGTGTAATGTTGGGGTAACTGCAGTTCATGAAATATAAGAACAATACAAAGCGTTTATTGGCAAGATCATGATGATGGCAGATTATTCAATTATTCAAAGATTTTACACCAACCTGATGATTATACAAACGCAAGGCCACAAAAATAATTTACATTATCTATATGGCATCACTTTTACCTGTGACCTGTGTACATTGACGACGAAAGGAGTTATTTAAAAGCAGCAGTACGAAATATAAGAATATCTACATAAATATTCATTCATTCCTCTTGCTGAATTGGCAACTTCTGTTGCCTGCAGCACTATTATTAAAGTTACATACCACGCACGCATAAAACAAACTTTCAATGCTGCTGCACACTGTCAGCTGCTGTTCCCCTGCTTCTTTTTCTAACTTGTTAGCTTAGCATGAAGCACAATTTTTTACATGCCATATCTATTATCTATCCATACATTCATAGTCTGGGGTCTGGTTTACTTCAAATTCGATACTATATGCATGGAGCCCATAATCCTTCTCATCTCATCAACATCTTCTCGATTTACGATACGACTCTGCTCTGTGATCGCCCGATCTTTGTTATAACAGGGTCGCGTTGGAACCCCACCAAGGACGTCTCCCACCAGCACTCACACTTCGGCAAATTTCCACTATTTATAGGGGCTATTTATCGGTCAAGTTCGAAGATGGGCTATGTAGGTTATCCCCCAGAGGTTAAATCGGGGGTTAAAGTGAGAAAATTGATGGAGGAAAAGGAATTTTGGGATTCTTTCTTCGACAGTCCATACATATGGAGCTATAGCTTTTATAAGAACAAAAGTTGGTTATGCAGGTCACTTCCCCTGTGATAATATCGGGGAAAAGCGAGAAATATAGTAAAGGAGTAGAAATTTTGGAATTCTTTCTTCGAAAATCAATAGGTATTGTGTTAAAGCTGTTATTCGTTAGAGAGATTGCAACAGAATAGAAGAATAGAGAAATAATTGCCACTACAAAGGTCCTACATTAAAAATTCAACTGCTTTTAATTGTTAACTATGGATGCAGTTTTGCATTATTGCATGTTGTACATTGGGAATTTTCCCAGTAAAAATTTATCCTGGTGAATATATGCCGGAATTGTAGTTTATCACGGTGGGAATCTTTCCTCGTGAGGGTATATATTCATACTGGTGGGACTTGTAGGTGACGAGTTATGACAGTTCTCCAGG
>JAHZNE010007526.1:0-18726 GCA_027744055.1 Callyntrura sp. NNG-2020 | reverse complement strand
GACACATCGTAGGTAGCATATAATTTTCAATAATATTAATTGTAATTGCTTACTTTATTATAAATAAAACAATGAGATTATTGCTCAGTTGTATAACTTTGGTTATATTTAAATTAGCAGTATTTTTAGTTTTAAACATTATGTATTTATATAAATATTTACAGCACAATGTAATAAGAATTTTTTTTCCAAGTACAGTTTATAAATACTTCTAGAAATAGTATAAATATAAATACTTTTCAGTCTATAAAATATAGTAATTTATATTATTTCTTGCCAAACACCGAAGCTGGAATAAATCAAAACCTGGGATACTGTCACTGACACTTTTAAGAAGTATTATAATTGCTGTACAAAGAAGCTCAAAATTCTCAAACAATGTTTGGCTGTGAATCAAACGTTCCAAATCTGGTCTTGAATTGTTCGAATAGTTATTGGAACGTCTGGTGAGTTTTCTGCCAAAGAACTAGTGATGAGTGATGACCCTTTTCTTCGTGTATATGTGTTTGGCAAATTGTGAATCAAAATGATGTTATCAAGCAAATCAAGCGCAAACAAACGGGCAAATCAATTCACTTGAGGGGCCAGAAGAGTCCCAAGTTCCCATCCTTAAATTCCGTTGTGTTGAGAGTCTGAAATAAAGTTAAATAATAAGTTTCAAGCTCACCCAAAGTTCTCGTAGGCCATTACATGCAACGAGATTGTGCAGATTTATATTTAAATTGACCAACTACATATACTGAACTCCTTCTAATTAAAGGTGCTGTCATTGTTGAGGTAGTTGCAGCAGACCAGATCATTTACAACGTACATCATTCCATATTTATTTATTTACGGGTGGAGATACTCACATCCGTGAGCATAATTCTTTACGCGTAATCCTAATGTGCACTAGAAATGTAGCACTTTGTATAATATATATCATTTACAAATACATTAAAGTCAAACAAATAGCTTACGCATATACTATCTTGTGAAGTCTAAAGATGTCATTCATAGTTACCTCCGAATACATACCTATCAAGGCTTTGGATGAAAAAGTTATTTTGTGATTTCATAGGTATCATCAACGAGGGAATTTTGGCCGAGTTGCCAAACCACCCACCAAGTTGAAATTTACTTTTGTCCTGTATCCAACGCGGAAGGTAGTTACATAAACCTGCCCGTTTGTTTTCCTCAAATGAAGTCAAAACCCAGCCCTAGTTCCAGGTCTCAGTTATTAGCAACGTTACTTTATGCAGAAATAAAAGTAGTGTAGTGTGTTACTTGTAACTTATGAAGTCGTTAATTATATCAATATCATAATAGCTATAGACAATTACAAACTTTTTTAGACATGGAACTAATAAATCAACAAAGCCGCAAGCAAAAGGTAATTGAAATAATGCTATAAAATTAATTTTGATGAAAAGGAGTAATTACCCAGAAGTGTAACAACGTTTACCTGTTAAAGCGAAAAACGAAACAAAGAGAGGTCATGGTTGGCAAAGTATTACTACATAAAGGGGGTGTTATGCTAATAAATTATCTTCCTGCACATCCTTTCTTGGCATCCATGCATCGGTCACCTCTGCAATATACACAATCTCAGCGGAATCCCAGGTAGTTCATGGCTATGGACTAACTTTGTAGATACCTACTTACATGTAGTAGTATAGATTTTCTTGGCAACATGATATATGTACTATATGCCACTAACGCCACTATTCATTTCACTTTACGGATTAGGTTTCAATCGCTTATCTTGGCTGGAGTTTTTCAACTTACATGATCAATATATTATTCCCTACAATTATGGAAAGGTAGTTTTTAAAAGTCTTTTCCCGTTTACAAAAGAACAAGAGCGATCTCAAGAAAGAACAAGAAAGAAACATTAGAAATGTGATGTAATTCTATTTTACCCTTACCAACAGTAACATGAATATGTATACAACTTCTACTCTACCAATTCATATAGCAAAGTATATGCCTAACAGCGTACGAAGATTTATAAGGCTAGAGCTAGATAAGCATAGGGATAATATAACTACTATAAATTATAAGCCTCACAGTGCGTGAGAAAAAAACATTTATGGCAATAATGCATAATACGATATTACCTAATTTAGCTTTGTCTACTTGTGTAGGACCAGATAGCATATGCTGCTCTACAATTTTGTCTAGTCATGTCCGACCGTCGCGGTGGGCAACGATCACTCCGCATGAAAAATAATACGTCTAGATAAGTTAAGTTAAAAATTATAACAAAGATTATCGTCTAAAGATTATAACAAACGTCTGCGACGTGCAAGGAGAGAGTGGAAAATGGCATCGCTTTTAAAACGTTAAATTTTAGCAGGGTTAAACTAGTTTGTAAGTATATTTCAAATTCCAAGATAATAAGGTAAGAGAACTGCCAAAGTTAAAAATCATTAAGTATGACAAAATTGCAATATTGATGCTATCCCAATGGACGTGAACGATGTTATGAAAAGGTCCAGTTTTCAATATAGACATAAGAATGCTGGTTTTACAATATAGGAATATCATTTTTTACAAACATTTAAGTTGTATTCATTGTTGCTCCTATAAACCCTGCTAATCAACACGATATGTGAATTAGTCTCCCGTACCCATTACAAAATTACACGAGTTACATATTCGCCTGCTTATTTAATAAATGTTTTTATGAGACGTAGGTTCCTTCTAATTAAAATGCTACTATACAAACAATGGTCGAAATTCATGCTCTGCACAGCATGCGAATGAATTTATTGCTTATCTTATCGGTGTTATTATGACGAGGCACAAAAATGTTCTGGTTCCTCACACTGTTCCACCTATGGATGCTACCGTATCCACGGAATGTATGTATTTTATGAACGGGATGACGGGAAATTATATATTTTTGAAGAATCCGTGAAGATGTTATGAGAAGTCAGTGTGTCAGTATGTATATGTATACGTATCTGTGGGAGTCTGAAAATACATTTTTACATTCTTCATCAATAAACTTGTCTGTTAGTAAAAGAACGTTACAACTACTAGCGTTATATTCCGGAACAACACGACGATATAATTATGCGTTGCGAATCTGAATTTTAAATTATTCAATTCATCTAGCAATGCAAAAGTTGTTGCCGTTTCTGCTTGCTACTCGTTATCAGCATCTTTTCATTTGGACAGGAGCATCTCGAGAGTGTTTTATATATTTTTTTCATCAGTGCACAAAGTTTAATGCCGTTTCTCAGCGTAATAGACGCAAAAAATTTCCGTAAAAGATATCTCATTGGTTTTTCATGTTCGGACAAGCACAATGCATGTCTTGCACAAAGACGAGATCTAATTTAAATGGTCTTTTCTTAAAGCAATTAAATTTCCCAACCGTGTCCACCCCATCATTTGAATTGTGTAAACTATGTAACTGTATAAAACACTGACAAAGAAGGCTAGGCTTTCATGTAGCCGGACAAACTTTTTAATGGGCATTGTTTCAATTTTTTCCTGATACAAGTTTCCTAGGAGAAGCTCTTTAAAGAGAAGGGTTACATGGGTACGCTTGCAATAATGATTTTGAGACGCGCTGAACAAGGTGCGCTGCGCTGGAGAAGCAAGAGTGATACTCAAATAAATCTCAAATATATTTTTAACGGTGTCGTTTTTCTTAGACGCTCTCTATCTCAATTCAATTTTACTTCGTTTGGAATCGAAAGAATTTTGTATTCCAAACTGAATTATTTTCATCAGAGTCCAATATACGTCGCTAGGGCCAACAATTTTTAAAATTACTAGTCATTCATAGTCACTAAAAAATTTTAAAGACTAAACATAATTTTGACTGTCATTATTGTGATAATGTATCCTGTAATTAGTTGCTCTCTCAAATCAAAAGCAAGTGCACCAGTATTCTTAATTTTTCCTATTGTTTTTCTTACTATCGTGGGTGAACTCTCATTAGCTATCAGCGTGGAAAAGGATGTTTCATTAACGGGATCCGAGAAACGGGCATTAGATCAGGTAATATCTAAATTTATATGACATTCTTTCCATGTCTTTCTTCAATGTCATTGCAGCTACTCATCAAAGTTTTCAACGATAGAGCTTTAATTAGATATTTTTCTTCTAGTTCCGTCAAAACGTGGGGTCCCTGCTGTACAGAGATTTTATGCAGCAGGATTTATATTTAATTCGATGGCTAAGAGGTAACCAAAAATTTTAATTGCGTTAGGCTTTGAAGGCATGCAGATATGTAAATTGCATGAAAGGACATACCATTAATGGTAATTTATTGTGTCATTCATTGTTAGCGCGAAATTTTGATGTAAACGCTGCTGAGACAATGCTTCGTGCGGTAAGATCCACTCTAGTCATAAAATTTATTATTATCTATTAACCTATACCGCATTTTAGCGGTAACTATTTTTAAAATCAAACCGGTAATTACAGTGCCAATTAAATTTGCGTTGATGTTTCGTGAACAGTACAGTGTTAAAGATAGAGAAACTCGGGTTTATCGTTGCTACGTATGTATGTATGCTTATATACGTGTTTTTTAATATAATAAACAGAATTTGAAATGGAGGAGAGAACAGAAAATAGATACAATTTTGGAGGAAGATTGGAGTGACATGATGACAGACTTCCATGCGACCATGGACACGTTTGACCGGGAAGGTAGACCAAGTAAGCGGAAGAAACTATAGAAAGTGCATTACGGACTGATTGTTGCAGATCTTAAATTAAATTTTATAATCATACTTTTCTTGGTACGCAGTTGGCACGATTGAGATCTACGATTGGGACATAAGGACCGGTGTGCTTCAAGGTCGCAGCAAGAGAGGGATAAGGTATATCGCATATCTAATGGAAAATTTGACACAACAGGTGTTCCAGCAACAGGCGAAAGGGTACAATGTAACACAGTGGACAATGATGGGAAATGCGGAGGGATTCAATTTTGTCAAACACGGTTGTCCTCTTTGCCTTCCTCTGTGGATTCAACTAATTCAAACAATCGAGAACCATTATGTGGGTTGGATTGATGAGATCATTATCGTTGACGCACCACCATCTATTAATCCTGTTTTACAAACAATTCAACCATTCCTGTCGCGGTCCACCAGAGATGCAATGAAAATCTTTGGACCGAACAAAAGTAAATGGATGCCTTATGTGGAAGACAGGGTTAGCAGGGATCAAAGAAGAGCACCTTACGGTGGCACAAAGCCATAAAGATATCGTTATTTCCAGAAATATTTATAGATTTTGACATTCAACCACTTCACTGTTTAAAACATCATTTGTAATTTTGTTTCGCACGAAACTTGGACATCGCACTTTTATAAGTAACAATCATTGGGATTGATGTATTCCGATAAGCAGCGTTCTGACATTAAATTGACAAAACTAAAGTGACATGCTAGCCCTAGCCATAGAAACAAGAAATGCAAACCAAGCCTGTGACAATTTAAAGATCGACATCAAAACTGGCTGACATTTTTCAAAATTAAGTCAAAACATTATCCAACAGTTGACAGTTTCATATTTTGCGACTACTTTTGCCCAGATATATAGTCAAAATATCTCAACAGTTATTTGTCCACACGTGAAAAAATGCGTAAGTAATTTATTATATGGTTATTTCGGGACAAAAACCAAGGCGTCATTAAAAATTTGGCCTAACGACTAATGCTAAAAGGTAAAAGACGAAACAAATATATCGTGATAACTACAAAACATGATTGCAATAGCAACACTATAAAAATTGTATAAATTGATAAAATACACGTAAAATTTAAAAAAAAATACGTATTTGCTTTTTCAGTGAACACTGTGACTGAGTCAGGAATGTCATTACTACAAATGTCGTTAAAAGGATATAAATAAAGTTTTAAGCACAAGATGTTGTAAAGTTTTACATTGGACTTTTATATTCTCCCTTTCACAAAAACTGTTTTTGCATCTTCTTATTTAGCCGGCAGCATCTCAAAATAAAATCACATATATGCATGTAGTTTACATTGTACCACTACAAAAACATGAACGTGCGTCACCTCTTCCTCTACACAACTCTTCTGACCAAACACCTAAATGTTTAATGAACCTAAAACATTTTTTTATTAAACCTTGTGTAATACTATTTATTACCCAATGCTTCAATTCAACTTCTTTTTCAACTTCAACAAATTCAACACTATAAACCTACCAATTCAAATTGCTTTGGTTATTCAACAATGCCGTGTACCCCAACTAACTGCAAAAAATGAAACTGGACTGGCTACACATACTTACACATGGTGTTGACTTGTCTTGTAACAGCAAGTAGCAGCTTCCATTTACCAGTTAGCTACAGGAATTGACGTAAGCTAATACTTGTCTTTTTGATTGGTACATATAAATAGATCGAGGTATAGTATATTATACTGTATGATATATCTGTAATACCATTAGAAATCATCACAGTATTCGGGTGAATAGAATCATTTATCACACGTGGCATCAGTTCAGAAGAATATTTATTACCTGATTGGATAAGTTTTTTAAACAATGATTTCTATGGTATCGGTATATATATTCACAAGGATAAAGATAGACTGTGCATAATTATTAACTACGGAAAGTAGTTTATGCGATCAGTATGTTTGTCTGTCTGTCTGTCTGTCAGTCTGTAATCACGATAACTTTTGACAGAGTTGGCGGATTTCGCTCAAACTTGGCATAGGGTTACCTTAGGTAAGTGGAATGTAACCTATTGAAATTCAGCCAGATCGGACAATTATAGTGGCAGCTATTGGGGGTGGAAGGTACCCATACTTGTAAATGTACAGAAAAAGTTCGTTTATGAAAATGCAAAAACAAACTGTTGCTTTTAAATGACAGCGAATTTTGAAATTTCTTTGTGTAGATAGATTTCTTGGTGGATATCGAAGATGGGCGTTGGAGGTCAACCCCCAGGGGGGTGACGGCAGGGGTAAAAATTTAAAGGTGGCCCCTGTGGTTGGTTGATCCCTGTGGCCCCCAGGGGGCATATAAGTAAAAATCGTGTTTTCCTTCAGTTTCAAGACGGCAAGTCCTATCTACATGGGGATTTCGCCATTCGACTCGTAATAAGAAGGGCTTTAATATTGTGTTAAAATGACATTTCTCCAGCGCCCCCTTGCGATAGAAAGGGAAAACTAATTTTTTTACTTTGAATATTTACATAACAAGTGAGCTCAAATATTTTACCCAGTTATCTTTTATGTTTATACATGTAAGTATAACAAATTTGATCCGGATTGGGTCCGTCCTACTGTTTGATGTATTAAAGTTTAAATTCACTATCACATCTCAGAGAGTCCTATCGCCATTGGAATTTTGGTATTCGTCTCGTAATGACAAGGGCTTAAGATATGTGAAGTGAAACCATAGCCACTTGCGGTAGATAATTGAAACTTTTTTTCACCATGGGTATACACTAAGGCAGGATGGTTATGCATTTTAACATTTTAACTTTTCTATTGGCCGCAAGCAACTGCTGTTTTATGAGTAAATGTTATGCTTTCCGTAGTTTCTCCCAAAGGTGGATTACACCGTTTTATTTTTAACCAAAGCAGAGAAATAATTACACATGTGATGGTTTCTTGTTAAAGAAAAGGAAAACAGACATAACAAAAGAAAATTGATGGACTGAATAGCTTGTCTTGTCTAATAAAACGAAAAAAAGTCTGGTCTGCACAAGCTGTTAATTTAATCATGAAATTCGCAAGTTATGCGCATTTTGAGTGCACATGTCAAAAACAGAATTACTAATCATGTCATCGCATCTGTATCAGTTATGTGCCCAGACAGTAACCTGGATGAAGCCAGCACATCTGCATACAGTTATTCGCCATCAATCCGACAATAAATCAAGAACCTTAGATAAAACGTAATATAAGAAGATCTCCCTAGGGTAATATCCATGGATTTACGGTAGCTTAAAAACCTGAAACTCCACGGCTACGTTAAAGTTTGAAAAAAAGTGGTCCACAAGAAAATGATCCTTTTTCTTATTGACGTCATGTTGTTGTTTCTTTGATGGTTTATTGCCACGTTGATAAGCAGAAAACTCTTTCCAAAACAGCAGGTCGGAAAACAACACCACAACAACTACAGCCAGTACATAATAAGAAAAAATAAAGTTAATGAACGTTGGCTTGAACGCTTGTCTCATTCTCTGTTTATTAAGGCTCATTGTTGCAAGTTTTACATGGCAATTTTGAGATTTTTATTCTCCAATGCAATACATGTTTGCGTTCGAGTTGAGTACAAAAACGCATGAACATTTTGTTGGGTTCATTACTATTATTTACTCTTTACGATTCACGATGATGCGCTCCCAACTATTTTATTTAACCGAACATTTAAACATTCTTAGGCAACATGAATGAAAGATTTAAAATTATAAAAAAACGATTAAATATATAAAGTGTAATGCTGGATGCCACACCTACAATAATGACATATGTTAAGGGAAACGTGAAAAGTAATGCTAACAACTTTTTCATCATCAACAATAGCAATTGAGTAAAACATTATTCTGCTGAGACTTGAGGTGTAGCTCCATATAATTTTTTTTCTAAAAGTAAAAGTGGTAGATGACATTCTAAATCACATTTCAAACGGAGTGACAATTTTTTATATGGTTTATTGTTTACTTGTGTAACGTAAGACTAAAGGTTATTGTTCATTCATATTCTCTCCGGAAATAAGTGCCTCCATATTCCGGTGGCCTTTGGTCCCGATCAATATTCTTGTCCAAGTGCGCCATCCATTGCTTTTTGTTAGTTCCGAAAATTCGGAAAGTTTTCGCGGTTATCGGGCTCAGGAAAGGTCGAACTGCGTCCAAGATTACGTTAATTGTGGGTGGAGCGTCGATAACCACATACTCATGCATCCAGCCAACATAGTGGTCTTCCAGGATTTCCACAAACCGTACCCAGTATGGAACACACGCGGGACACCCATGTTCAATAAGATTAAACCCGTTGGCGTTTCCAAGTATCGTCCATTGCGTGACATTTAGTCCTTTAGCTTGCTCCTGAAATACTCTATCGGTAACATACTCTAAACAAAAGTACATGAATCTAAGAACCCGGTTCGCTCGTCCTTGAACAATCGCCCCATGAATATCCCAATCCCCCAAGTCAATGATGGCAACTAAGAAAAGAAAATATTTCTGGATATATCTAGATTTGAAACTATTTGGCATATAACTAGTAACTTCAATTTACTTGGTCTTCCTTCTTTGTCGACGGTCTCACTATGTGCTGGATAGTCTCTTAATACGTCTCTCCAATCCTCCTTTAAAATACCATCAATATTCTCATCTTTTCTCCATTTTAAATTCTATCGGACAAAATAAGCATAGTTACTATTTTGTTCATAAAACTATTTGTTTCCGATTAAGCACAAATCCAAAAGCGCAGTTATTTACGATCACTGAACTATGATATAATAGCAACATCTTAACACGTACATTACGCAGCATTTCTTCTGCGGCAGCGATGTTAAAATCACGGGCTATTATATTAACAAATTGGTATTGTAAATGTAAAAACCATCATAAAAACACGATAACATTTTTTAAAATAAAAAATTTCCTTATTTTTTTTACCTCTCAGCCACCTAATTAAGTACAGATCCTGTTTCATGAAACTCCTGTTTAAAATAGGAGACACTTTCTTCCGAAACTGTCATAACATCAACAGTTAACATTTCTAAACCCACATATATTGAAAATTTTGAAAATTCCACACTGTCTATAAATATATACATACCCGTTGCAAAGCGTTCCGTTCTGAGGCAGTCATAGACAAGTCCTCTTGCACACTGATTCCATGACACAAGTTCCCAATGATTACCAGTAAAACAAAAAGCGGAATGACCTTCGTCCAACAGGACCAGAAACTTTGATATCTTGTGATAAGCATAATTAATTGTGATAACCTATTCTTAAATACTAAGATGAAAACTAAATCAGTATGAATTTGTTGCACAAATAAAAGTTCTTGTGTGCCAGGCAAAGCACGCTTAAACAATGCAAGAATGACGGTGACGACGGTGGGTAATAGTGGGTAGAGGCTTCTTTTTTGGTGGGTAGAGGTAGGATCAGGATTCCTTTTTTTGCCAATAACAAAATTATTAGTATTATCATTGTGTTTGTGGGCTTTCGCGTATAAGTGCAGGTAATATTATAACATTCATAGAAACAGGTTACTCCTTTTCTTATTTTCTGTGTAGAAGTGAACAAGCTATAACAAGAACGTGGAGCATGACAATAATATAACTTGTAACTATAACCAACTTTCGTGTGTGTAACAAGTAGTGAACTCCGTATAGCAGTGCAAATGGAAATATGATCTTTGGAGGAGATGTTTATATCGTTATAATTAAAGGGCTCCTTGTGTGAGCTGCTAATTCCATGTTATTATTATTGCATATATTTATTTTAGAGTGTGGAGACGGCTAAAGGATTTTGGTTCTTGTTCTGGAGCATGTACATATATTATAAACAGTGAGCGTCAAATAATGTAATACTAAACAGTAAAATCAGACCGGACTGTTTCATCGATTAAAATTTGCTATATTGCAATTCTCAAGAAAAGACACGTATCGGGCGCAATAATTTATATTTATTAGTATGTGTACGTATGCCGATATACAAGATACTAGAAGTACCTGACTCTTATTGAACCATTATTTGAACCACACTTAGATATCAGCGGAGGACAGGTCTTTCACGTTCATTGTTCCATGTTTGTGAGATTTTTACTAGTGAGATGTTCGATTCCCTATAATGATCTTTTGTTACATTGTCTGTGAGGAAATACCCTACCATTTCCATTATTTTATAATTTCTAAAACCCAGTAAAAAAGTAAATGCAACAAGATATTATCAAGAAATCAAACAATATAACTTAAAAATCTCATGATATGGCTACGTCATACGTGTAATTATAATAGTTTTCTGCGAAGTTGCAAACTGTTGCAAAAGTTTATAATAACAGCTGCCATTTTAATCCATATAGAGTCGAAATATCCATAAACTAAACAGTTTTTCGTTTTGATTGTGACTATATCAACTCTCCGTAATTAGTAAAATGATTTCTTTATTTCTTTAGTTGTCCATAGACAACAGGACATTATGTTATAATTTTTTTCATAAATTGTTTTATTAGCAGCTTTTTTTGTATAGGTAAAGGTTACAGTGGTAAACCTTTTTAATGTCACTACATCTGTATTCTCCTGCTACATGAATCTAAACATAATATAATATGCATCAAATAGCAAGTACATATAGTTGAATGATGGGTATACCAATGACCAACTGAACGTAAAGGTAACATGTGGGTCATTACATGACATGACATTAGTTTGAAATTGTATACAATTGACAATTCATGTTTTAACTTAATATTGGAAACCCCGTTTCGTATATAAAAATAAGCACGCCATATACTACCTGTACACAACATGTACACGAATTCCGACATGTTTTACAGTCGTGAATGTGTATACACTGGTAGCGGTTGGTGCCTCCATATTCCGGCGGCCGTTGATTTCGATCAATATTCTTGTCCAAGTACGCCATCCATTGTTTTTTGTTAGCTCCAAAAATTCGGAAAGTTTTAGAAGTTAATGAACTCAGGAAAGGGTCGATTGCGTCCAAGATTACGTTAATTGTGGGGGGAGCATCGATAACCACATACTCATGTAACCAACCAACATAATGGTCTTCCAGGGCTTCCACAAACCGTACCCATATGGGAATACACGCGGGACACCCATGTTCAACCAGATTAAACCCGTTGGCGTTTCCAATCATTGTAAATTGCGTGACATTTAGTCCTTTAGCTTGCTCCTGAAATATTCTATCGGTAACATACTCTAAACAAAAGTACATGAATCTAAGGAGACGATGGGAGCGCCCTAGAACAACTGCCGCTCTGATGTCCCAATCACCAATGTTGATCATAGCAACTAAAAAATAAAAATTGTCTTACTTCGTTACAATTCCAAGTTTAGGGACAAAGAAATATTGGAGGCTACATTTACATCCGAAACTGGCGATAGTAATGAGTTACCAGTGAATTTCCTCACATATTATAATTAATTTAACTGTAAGGCCTTCAATTTACCTGGTCTTCCTTGTTTGTCATGGGTGTCACTATATGCGGGATAGTCTCTTAATATGTCGCTCCAATCCTCCTTCAAAATGCCATCAATTTTTTCAGCTTTTCTCCATTTTAAGTTCTATTCAACAAATTAAACAAAATTGTTTTTACAGTTCTTTATTTTAAGTACAGCACAGCTCTGCACACGAACAGTTGCGATCCCAGAACTATATAGTGTAACAGCATAAATTATGAGCACGTACATTGCGTAGCATTTTTTCTGCGGCAGCAATGTCAAAATCACGGGCTGTTATTGAAACAAATGGGCCCATTAAAAATATTCCATGAAGAATTAATAAAATTATGGCAAAGCATTGTCGTTGTTTTTTACCTCTCAGCCATCGAATTAAGTACAGATCCTGTTTCATGAAGCTCCTGGGTAGAATATGAAATACTTTCTTACGAAACTACAGCATAGCAAAAAAATGTCATTACCGTAGAAGTAACAGAAAATTGTTTATTTATTCAATCTGTTTAATGAAATTTCTTTTCAATATCCACAAATAAACTGACCCGTTGCAGAGTACGCCACTCTGAGTCCGTCAAGGACAAGTCCTCTTCCACACTGACACCATGACACAAGTCCCCAATGATGAATACAAGTAAAACAAAAAGTGGAATGACCTTGGTCCAGTAGGACCAGAAACTTTTAAATCTAACGGCTAGCATAATTAATTGCGATAACGTATACCTAAGCACTAAGATGAAAACTAAATCAGTATGAATTTGTTGTATTTGACTAAAAAGTAATAGAAAGGAAAGTTCGTGTGCACCAGAGGAAGCATACTTAAAAAAATACAAGCATGGTGGACGGTAAGGAGCAAGGAACCTTAATGTATACCCTAAACCCAGATTGAATTTGCTTTTATTCCGAACTATAAAATTATTGGTACATGTCAAGTATCATCTATCTATTTAGATGATATTGTATTATTATGGTAATGGTACTAGGATAATTTCCGGAGCAGTCAATTCCCAGTTTGAGTCGAGTTGTGTAAAGGGAAAATTGTCAGGGTGGGTATGTGCCACTGCGATGAATTGCCAACCCGGATATCTGCCCATGGGAATATTTGCCATTGAAGCTAACTACTAGTGTCGATTCTTAATAACGATTATGTAGCTGAATGAAATAAAATTTGCTCGGAGGATGCATGGAATAACAATATGTATTATTATCAACTCTTTTAAATGTAAGCATGTCAATATCTTGAAATTTGTATACCGATATTTCCATGGGAGTTATGATACATACGGACTCAATATTTCAAAATTTTCCTTCCTAAATTACTCGTGAATTAAGATGCAAATCCTCTAGATGTGTATGATCGATTGTTTGAAGGTCAAACTGAGCCAACACAATCATTAGAAAAACTTCCTTTTACCTGGTCAAATTTAGTATAATTTATTTTAATCGTTTATAACAGGTCATAATATTATACCATTGGTATAAAGGGAAGCATTATTTACAAAGCGAAATATTTATATAGGCGGCGTGTGTAGTACTGGTAAATAAGCTCGGCATTGCCGAATCGGCAATATTGTGTAAAAAGCTTAAAACCAGCAGTTGTCCACACAGGCAATCGTCCTATCTGGATATTCGTCGGTAACGGTTTGGGGGATCATGCTGATTCTTATAATTAAAGAGGGAAATGAACGTCCTTGTATGAGTTGCTAATTTTATAGTATTATTATGTTAATTGTAGACGGCAATGAAATGTTGGTTCTACTGCTGGATTCTGGATCATGTTAAATACAAACTGTGAGCAACAGGTAATCTAATCCTATACAATGAGACCAGACTTCATTTCATTAATAACATTTTGCAATAATGTAATTCTATAGTCAGACCAGACCTTCATCAATAACACACAACACACTTCTTTAGATAGTGAAACCAGAATTTATTTCGATAAAATGTTGCAGTCGCAATAGTTTTTATTTATTATCGTGCACATATGCTCGTGTTACTGACATTCAACATAACAAATACAAACAAGTAGTACAGTGACCTGTACCTGCCTTCACCGTAATTGACATGGCAACGTCTTCATTTTGTGCGGTTCCCTTAATGATATTAATTAACATAAATATTAATTCTGACGAAATAATCAGTACCTTGCGTTCAAACCACAACCATGCGCCAGCAAAGTTCGGCTAATATATATGCTTAATTGGCACAGTTGAATGTGAATTAGCGAAGCATTTTATTCCAATGGTGAAATGATGAAAAACAAAAGTTTTCAAAACAAAATTTAATACTATCGTCGATAAACTTTATTAGACATCTCCTGAATGAATTCATAACTTTTCCTGTAGTACAAATCGTTCCCTGCTTCGTCATATATTGCTAGAGGGCAGTGTAAGGACTATCTCAAATCGTACACAGTTCGATGTTTCCCTTTTTCACAGGAGAGGTTTCAAATGGAATGACGAGTGACTACTAATCGCTATCAATGTTGTTCTTATATAGCAAAACCAACCCTCCATCATACACTCCTACTGTTCTCATCTTCCATTTCACACCCATATTGACCAGAATCGTAGAAAAAAGTTCAGGCTCTTTGTGTTGGTTCCTTACATATGAATATACAATTACCCAAAAAAATTATAAGCTAATATTTCTTAAACCGTCAGATTTATTTAGAACTTTAACAATTAATATCTCTCTTTTTATTTGTTGGTAACAGTTGTAATGGACATTGGTATATTGACGCCCACTTCGCCATTCGGCTCTTCTTAAACTACGAAAGTGAAATTAGGATGCGGATGGTATTTTCAGATTGAGTCTCCACTAACATTTAGAGTCATTATTTATTTGATATAGATAAATTGTTAAATTGATATGGATAAATTTATTTGATATAGATAAATTGATAAACCATCAAAAGTTGCAAGACGTTCATCAATCGAGGATGTGCCGTTTTTTTTGAAGGAACTCATTATGATGAAAGTTAGTTTCCAGATTTACCTCGTCATGATGCTACCGTATTCGTTTGCTCTAAGCAAATTGGTGACATATGTAGTGCGTTAAGTCAAACATAATTACATACATACATAATTATTTGCGGCTAGTTTACACAGTACTCTATTAAATCACAGCGTATCTATTATCTCCATTATCTATTGATGCAAGGCAATCCGCAAATCTTTAATATGAACTTCCTATTCCCTAGTCTAGGTTTCAGATCTTTTTTGTTTAAACCTTTATTAACTAGCAAGTAAAGAACGGGAAGATTTACCTCATGAATCAGGTCATTTGAGTTACAGTTACACACAAACCGAGTTAACATTGATTTTGGCATATGTGTATACGATGGCATAGATGGCACCGTTGAATAAGGGGGTCTTACATGTATTACAACGTCTTGCATAAAAACATTTTCTTCGTGAATTTTCTTCTGAATTCGTTTCCAGTTTTCCTTATTGTACAACAAACTGGGTCTACTGCTGTAAAATTTTGAGCTCACTACTAAGTATTGAAACAAAAATGTCATCGTACAACGTGTCAAAATGTATTGGTGGGAAATCGATTATCGAGGCAACACTTCCCTTTCTTTACGGCTACTCAAACTTAAGCCAGGCGTTTCTCCGTTAGTTTGAAACGAAATATACGCAACATTCGTTAAAAATAAACAAATTATTCGTTAAACTAAGTGTTGTTCATGACCCCATAATGAAAATCAACAAACTTATCTAGCTTTAGATCTCTCTGGGATACCTCCTTTGGAAAAGTTTGTTTATTATTAAGGGACCAGGAACAAAACGTAGTAACGAATCTATCTGCTCCATTTTTTAGTTATAACGAATAAAATATAAACATTTATTCATTTCGTCAACATGTGAACTTTACTAACGTATAAACGACACAGCTAAGGTAAAAGTCTCTGTACAAGAACTGTTTTTATGTTTACCCCAATTATATAGGTTTGCTATTACCATGCAATATATACATTATTATACTCATACTTATATTATGCTCATATTACCAAGAAACTTGTGCTATCTACCATTTTCCCATCAGTTGACCATGTTACTTTAATAGCTCGACGTCTTCATCATTGTTCCTACACTCATATATATTTGCACTTAGAACAAATTCAGAGACCATTTGATATACAGGGAGTAAAATCAAACGATACCGTCTCTTTTGGCTTAATTAATATACTTATTTTTCTATCGATTTTATGTTTTGGCAAGGCAACACTTTTAATCTCCCGTGTCTGTTTTTGAGGTCTCTGTCTTTAGCTCCGTTTCAGTTCCTGTCGTGACATCCACAAAATTTCTCCGTTTACCCGAACCCACCTTAGAATTCACCACCAAATAAATGATCATAACAACACCGTAAAATAATTTAAAAACTAAAATGCATGCTTAAACCGCAAATAAAAACGACCATTATACCAACAGGACTACAAACTTGGATAAAAACAAGCTTCATTCCCACCATTTACTTTTATTACTCCCCGCACTCAAAAATATAAGCAGAGATGCACTCGTCTTATATACGCGTACAGGATATTGTTAGCTTAAAAAGAGCATTTCATCAACCTAAAAGCTTCTTCTTCTCCCAAGCAATTCTCCCCCACTTACTAAAAAACGGTAGTACTCAACACACAGTAGCACCCTACAAAATACCAACAACAATAAAAAATACTAGATAAGACGACAAACTACCATCCTTGCAGAAAATACAGGAAGAAGCAAGAAAGTAATACAAAAAAACTCATTCATTGTACATCGGATAAAAAATCCGAAATGCAGGACAAATGTGCGGAAACATGCAACCAACCACCACGAAAAATACACATCATCCTCTTTCGGTCTTCTCATCAAACCAGCCAATTCTTTTTCTTTGATAACCATCTATTCATTTTCTCTCTTTCAAACGACAAGTCACAGCAACCACAATAAAAAATAAAAATAATTCTCTTTTCCCTTCTTTCTTTTCTCTCTCTCTCTAAGTAAGTAACGACGCCACCACAACCGTCCGAAAAATGATACATTTTGTCATCATCATCAGTTTGTTCGTCCTTTTCTTTTTCAGTAGTTATTTTTCTTTTCTTGCTTTTCTCCTACCACGTCGCTCTGTATCTCCCCAGAAGAATTTTCTCGCTCTCTCTCTCTCAGAAAGAATCCCTAGAGATTTCTCAATTTCCACGATTGCTTTAACTACCAGCCACACAGGAATCGTCGTCGTCAGAATTATCATAATAAAAATGAGCTCACTCGTTTTTTTATATTTTTTAAAAGTCTACGTATATATGTATCATGTATCTGTTTCCCTCTCTACGGACTTGACTGACTGAACGAGTCGTTCTCGGCGATTACGGTGGAGAGGGGGAAAAGAAAAAAAGATGTACTTCATTACATCCACTTGGTAAGAATCTCAATCGAGCGAGATAAATTGTGATAGTTATTCATTCTGTGATGTTACACTCATTCAGTCACTCGCGCCGTCTCTCTTTTCTCTCTCTTCATGAATGAGAGTGAATCCAAGACGGGAAACTTTAAATATCACAAAAATCCAGAGTGACAACACTTTTTAAACTTTTCTTGTTCTTTCATTTTCTAGGGAGTCGAGGGGATATATCATGTGACAGGAGAAGAAAAACTCTGAAAAATGTCACTGACGTTTCTTGTCGTTCTTTAGCCATCATACAAATCGTTTCATCGCGTCGAAGAGACTCTTCGTAAAACTGACGGTAAGGATGTGGTAATCTCTGGGGATGATACGTTTTCCTTTTTTTATCCAGTCAGTAGTAGTACCGGTGGTGGAACTATCATCATAGTTATATTTTTATTCTTATATTTGCTATCACTCACTCATTCACTCACTTAGTCAAGCAAAGAAAAATAAATTAAGAGATAGAAAGAAAAGATACAGAAAGAAAGAGAAACGGAGGGAGGAAAGAGGGAGCGGGCGATAAAGATGAAAAGCTCCAAAACTTTCCCTGTAGTTTTTTTGTTGTTGTTGTATGCCTGTCAAACCAGCCAGCAAAGTTTGATGTTGCTTATTTGTCGAAATCAAATACATTGTCGTCTGCATTTTGTCTTTATTTACTATAAGGCTGCAATTCTCTTACTTTCGGGGGCTACCATTGGGGAAAATGCAAGCATACCATGACATTGCTGCGACAAATAATTTTGTTAGAAAAACGAACCGGAAGTACAGTGGGGTGGAGTGAGACACGCAGATGAATATTGATTCAACAACTTCTACGTAGGTTTTTCCTACAATTGCAATCATTTCTTTTCCTGTGAAAGATACAAAAATACATTGTTACTATTCGCTTCAACTGATCTCATCAGCGATTGACTATAAAACGATAGAACAAAAGGACGCGTATACTACACTAAAATTCTCAATTGCATTGTCCCTATGTTACAAAGTATTTTCGTCAGGGCTGGTCATTATTTCGTTTAATGTCACATACATCCATGTATTAAATCAAGTCGTTTTCTTAGTTAGGTATTCATTTAAAACCTCTCATCAAAACTGAATGCGAAAAAATTCTGTGTATGGTTCTTACACAACCGCACATATTGTTTG
>JAHZNE010007525.1:0-10219 GCA_027744055.1 Callyntrura sp. NNG-2020 | reverse complement strand
AAACCCCTGATATGTAACTACTGAAATGGCCGAATCATATTATGATATGATATCCTGTCGGCAATCAGCCGTATTGCTGGATCAATCAGCAAGGCATCGCGATTTCAGTTTCGCAATTCTGGTAAAATTACTACGTCATATGAGTCAGAGCTGCCTTGTCAACCTGCAATCGGCTCGCGGCTCCCGTCTTGTGTGCTTATCAGTTGACAGTGAATCTCTGTAGACCTCTGTGTAATGGCTAAGACGATGATATCATGACAGTTCGAGGCATGCAAGGCTCTGATGCCATAGAATATTACAGTTGTAGCGACAAATACCAGGCTCCTCTTAGAGAATCCTGCCTCTACATAGCATGTCCATATGTTGAGTAATCGAACACACAGACATCAACATAATAGCAATAACTAGTCATGCATGCATGCAAGCATGTACGCTTTCAGTAGGTAGGTAATGAAGTAGGTAGGACAAGACAGAGCTATCCTACAACACTAAACAACACCTGATGCTGAAACCTCTTTTTATATAGATGGTATAGGACTCGGGACTTTGGGAAGTATTTTGTAAAATGTAAAGCAACGCATAAGTCGGGTTCGCAAGTTGAAACTGCAACGTATCACAATAATGCTAAAAAATTAAAAGCCCAACTACAACCACATATTTCACTGTTTATGTTCTGAATTAGTTGAATTTTGAGTTAGGAGTATGTGTGAAATTGTTCTTTGCTGGAGATCTGTAGTGTTGTTTGAAAATTAAGGCTGAGTGTAAGTGTGAGCGTAGCGTGGTATTATTATAGCATACGTGCTGTTTTAGCAGTTTGTACATCGAATTTGCAAATAGTAATTTTGAATTCAGTACGTGGATATGGTGGCGGGCTTTAGTCATTACTAGAACAAGACAGAAGGGTCTTCCTAACTTTAAAGTCAGTTAAATAGATAAATATAAATACTGATTGTGCACGTGCACGTGAAGTACAACATAGAGTCAACATTAGTGTTAGTACCGATCAGTTTGTTTACAAATTTCGTGATTACCATGTGGAATGGACGAAAACGACTTCGTCCTCAACCAGATACCAGTTTTCACGACGACGAGGATGACGTTCCAAGCAAAAAGTATTTAAGGATGAGGACTCGGACAAGAGCTCCCGCAAATTCAGATAAACGCAAGAGTGGTTTATCTGAAGATGGAAATTCAAACAGTTTCGCTGGAAATAAAAAAATTAATACTACTGCCAGTCTCAGTGAGAAAACGAATGATGATCGTCACAAAAGCTTTGCTGGATTTGGTGCAAAGAAACGGTCTAAGTTTGGCTTTAATAAAACTAGTGACGCAGCGGAACAGCTATTTGGAGGAGGACGGGTAATCATTATACCATGAATTATGCATGCCAATTATACATAAGAATGCATGCCACTTTTATCTTACGTGCAGTTAGGATCGATTATTGTTAGCAATGATCAAGCTCAACAATATAGACACCGTCTATTAGTTGAAGTATTTTATAAAGGATATTTTTAAAGTAAATGTTTTATGGTCTCTATTTAAATATTCCGTACATACAACATAAGTCAATAGAGTTCATGACACAATTTTTTATTTACCTTTTAATAGAGAAAATCACATGGAACATCAAAATCATTTGTAGCAAACACGAAGGATTCACATGACGGAAAGGCTTCTCAAAGTCAAGATAAAAAGGAATTCAGCAAAGACAATAAACCGAAACATCTAATGAGGACTCCTAGAAAACCCAAGAGTGGC
Source organism: Callyntrura sp. NNG-2020 (assembly GCA_027744055.1). Lineage (NCBI taxonomy): Eukaryota > Metazoa > Arthropoda > Collembola > Entomobryomorpha > Paronellidae > Callyntrura > Callyntrura sp. NNG-2020. Next base: position 8,458 of record JAHZNE010007525.1, on the reverse strand, counting down.
CCTGTGCCATCTCTACACAGTCAGCAAACTCCAGAGTTCATGAAAATAAAAGAAGATGACAGTATATTACATGAAAAGAAGGAAAGAAAACGTCAGAGGCATAAAATAATGAGCCGAAGAACAGCAAGAGGCCAGCCAATAATGCGTGGTAGAATTGAGTTAATGTTAGAGGAAATAAAAGCAAATATGAAACAGAAATGAGCTTCATTGTTGCCTGCAAATTGTTACTTTAAGCGTTCCTAACTTGAAATTATAGAGTTAATTTAGTTAATATACTACTTTCAGAGCATTGTTAAATTAAAGATTTTTCTTTAGTTCTTTCTGAGTTTCAAAACCATTGATAATTTGAGATAAACTCCAATAAATAAATAAAAATTCTTCTTAACTTTGTATTTAAATTGATGCTGTGAGTTATAAAAATCAATTTTCAACTTTTTTCGTAGTTTAATCGTAAGAGTACATTGTAAATACGCTAAACCCCATTGCTAAAATTGTAGTGCATATGTTTATACTTTATTTAAAATACTGTGCTGGCATATACAATTTTAAAAACCTTTGTTATTGATGTACCTCTGTACCGTAGCTTAAATATCAATGTATATCTAAATATTATATAGTTATTCGATTCCCTTGTTTTTCTGTAAAGCACATCATTCGTTGTTAATATTATAATATTATATATAATGAATGTTTAAGTAATTACATTCATCGTTGTACGACATTCTGAAATAATATTTTTGTATGCCAAGCTCTTTCTAACTAAACCAATGGGATGGATCTGTGTCGTTATGTTTTCAATTTTTCAAAACACTAGCTATATGCAATGGTTGGTATCACCCGTTCTTGTAATAACGATGCAGTGACGGACATAAAGCTGCTCATGCTCACATAAAGAGTTGGGTTGACGTCATGGAAAATTGATTGAACAAGCCCATTCGAAAATGTTATGATAAGTATAACTGGTGGTAGTGGTGGTATAACTTCATGTAAGGTGGTCGAAGAAGAATACAAGTTCTCAGATACATTAAGTGACAATATTTACAAACGAATACGCTTAATCCATAGTGATGCTGGGAAAATACCTCGTAGCTATCATAAATTGAAATTGAACTACAATTAGAAAATAATGAAGTGGAACACGTGCAAAATAAAATAACCTGAAAATATTTTATCAGATTAAACTAGTAATATTTGTTTTGTTTTTAACTACTTCTACTTCATTTCTTTTCATTTTCTTAATTTCATGTTATACTTTACTACTATCATATGTTGTCAGCAGGACGACCGACGGCTGTGTACTTTCTAGTTCCATAAACAAACCAATTTTCATATTCTCACATTATGGATATAGTACAAGTAACTCAAAATTAAATGACGTTGGATTTTTTTTCAGTTTTTAGATAAAATCGAAATATCTGTCCGTTCAGCATTGGGTCCCGAGGTTTATGGTTAAGACTTGTCATGATAAGGTAAGTGTATATGTGAATTAGAAGCAATTCCGAACTAAGTTGGTTCCAATGTTCTCTCGTCAAATGTATGATGTATACATCCATTATCATCAAATGGATATATGCATCAACGTAAAGCATGGTACCATGTGCAACTAGGTGGTATGAAGTTAATTTTAACTTGAAAACTTAAAACCTAAATCTAAAGTAATACACAAAGAGGTTTAAACTGTCAGTTATTTATTCGTCGTTTAGTAACAGAAATCAGTATGTAAAATTTGTGTCAAAAGCGACGAAATATACAATATATTTTAATTTGGGATTCTCTAAAGAATACATTTCTCTAATAGAAAATCTTTGATGTTTAAAGAACGCAGTTACAAGTTACAGAGAAATTTACGATATAACATATAAATAAGTTTATATGCATTATTTCAAGTTGCAAATTGCAAGCAAAGCTAGATTTTTCAAGCGTGGGTTTCTGTCGTACGAAGCGACAGAGCAGGGGGGACATTCCTACCCCGTAATGCATAAAGCTCCTCCATCTCCCTCTCCCTTAATTTTAAATGTCCCTCCGGTCCGGAAAGCCCTGTGTGGAAATGCTTCGAAATTTGGGCGTTCATGGGTGAGATGTGGAATCTGTGGAACTTCCGTTTCTGTTCCTGTTTCTAATCAATATGGTAAATACTATCATATTATAAACGTTACGATACGATAACGTGAATTAAATATGTTACGTCCCTTGGGATCCTATTTAATTACTATGAATATTCTCAGGTGTGTGTAACAGTCTTTCGTAAAGATTTCTCGGACGTAAGTGCTGGCGAGCTAAGTGCTAACACGTAGTCTCCCACTTGGTAACAACATAATTCACTAACTATAAACCAACATGAGATTTTTTAGATCCACATTTACGTTAATTTAATTTATCGTTACTACAAGTCGATAACTTTACCTGTATACCAAAATGCATTGCTTGAACTGCAATGGGTAACCCCTAAATAAGTCAGGCATACAAATTCGTAGAACTCTACATCCTTCTTTGTTACTTTGATGAAATGTTTTCTAAAATACGGGAAAAGAAGCAACTATGATTATTCGAGATATCTGTTGACTGTGTACGCACACATAAATACGCACAATTTTACCCTTATAACCGTACTCCAAATCGACAACAAACATACAAAAAACAAGAAAAGCGTCGTAAAAAGCAAGTGAGAGTACTGATACTAACATGAATGAAACTATTAAAATAAATTTAGCAAGCCCAATATTTGTGTTCTACTCTATCACGCAGTTAAAGTTCTGTTGTAAAAACAACAAAAAATGGCAATTTCTCACCTTGCCCCGCAATCAGCTGCTGAGATAATGTAATGTGAAATTTGAATACTACTCAAAAGGTAGTACCCTTTCGATACCTCATACGCATTATCCAATGGGATTGGCGCAATTTGAACTTTAACACATACAGCACCCATATAGATCACCCTCCAGGGCACCAAACTTGTTGAACTGATGTAACTCATAAAGCTCTGCTTATGCACCAATTTTGAGGAGTGGTCCATAAAATGACGAAAAGCGTCCATCGGGTGGCTCCTTTTCCGTTGGCGTCATATGTTCAAAAAAAGGTCTTCTTTTTAACCAATGGTGAACCGTATTCGTTTGGCCGAAACAGAATTTTGAAATTCCTTTTCGCTTATGAGATAATAAACTTACCATGTTGGAGACTTCAGGGGTCTCCGGCGCCAGATGGGGCCACCCTGGTACCACCAAACTTGGTATAATTATATACATCATACAGGTGTACTTATATACCAAGTGTGAGAAATGGCCAATAAAACTAAATAAAAAAGCGACCTTCAGTTTGAAGCACTTCCGGTGGCGTCACCTGCTTCAAAATAGAAGGTGCAAATCTATAAAAGAGCCTTGATAAATTGGTAAAGACAGAAATTTGAAATTCCTTTTCGTATTTGAGTTATCGTGCGAACGGCCATTATGCCGGATATCTACGGACACGAAAAGCGATCCCAATATATCGGTACTACTTTCAGCAATACAGAACAAAAGAATTTTTCATCATCGCGAGCCCCAAACCAATAAATGTCGTTTGAACTTCTGTAAATACTATTTATTTCAAAAAACAAATAGCTCCGCCCATCTGAGTCTACGGAAAAAAAGCAACATTTTATAAGCAGAGTGTGCATAGGTTGTAGCATTAAGTTTTCCGTCATTTCAACGGAAAACATCTTAAATGGAAAAAATACATTATGGTCATTTTCCGTCGTTCTAACTCTCAACTCTTGTATTGTTGTGTTGTGCTTGTGTACAAAGGGAATATTCCTCTACAGCGAATAACAACGTTAACAAGTAGGAGAGCTTCATGATGTGGTCAAATAGACATGGAGAGGAAGTTTTTGCAACTTAATTAACATTAGCATTATAGACAATCTTAACTTGACGGTGGCAACATTTTTTCTGTATACGGTGGAACATCGTACATATACATACGTGAGCGATTCATTTAAAGTGTATAAATTGAACTTTCATGACTGCTTTTGCATCACACACACACACTCACCCACCTCTGCTCTACTATACTACCACCATTCAATACTGCTTATGCTTTATATTTTCTGAAGGAAGAAGGTGAAATCATCATTATCGTGTGGTGCTGAATGGCGAGAAATGCAAACCAACGACCATTGGTGTAACCAAAAAACCATTACCATGAAAATGGAAGGATAACCGGGGTTTTTAGTAGGTGTTGATCAAAATTGATATTTTGACATACGAGGCTTTTCGCACACGTGGAATTAGTATATGAATTAGTTTAACCTCAACCATCGAACATTAGTGTTATTATTATAGTACATATCTTGTAATATAATTATAAATTCAAATTCAATACTATCACATTCAAATGTAAGAAGTTACAGTTATTGTAATAGCTATAAATGTGAGAATTTGATGTAATATAATGAATAGATGGTTACAAAGTTAATGTATGACGATATCTTATTAACAGGAATGCAAGCAGTTTGGGGGATCTATCGCCGAAACCGGCGACAATGGACGTCGGGTTACAGGGTCAAGAAAAAAAGGGGGACCATGGCTTGGCCAATTCCCCACCAGCCTCCATTTTAATTGTGGCACTTGAAAACGAAGAAGGTGGGTGCTAAAAATATTTGTACGTAGAGTGAACGCTGTATAGTACCTATTAGACACTGATGACAATGATCTGAAAAACTTCTAACATTTTATAGGTAATAACGTACCAATAGGGCGCGATTTTCAAGCAGACATACCTAATATAATTCCAGAACAAGGTATATGACAGTTTTAAAAAATCGTTGTAGTTCAACGCCAAGGCGTCTTCAATGTATTTATTTGACTTTTGTAATACCCGTGTAGATCGCGCAGTTCAAGGAGAGAATCATCCGGCGCTCCTATTATGGATGCCTGCTGAAAAGTTAACAGAAGAAGAAAGTAAGCTCATTGACTAGTCTATAATAAATGAAAGTTTGCACATTCGTAATATAAATACATAAGCCCAACCATTATCATTTACTTCTGCAGTTGAAGAGTATATTTGGATGGCCAGGGAGAAGTTCCAGTATACTGCTTTGACAAAATCAAGCAAATGGTAAGATTTAACTTACTCAGAACCTTCGCTTTCGCTATTTCTCCCTACCATCACTGGAATATTTATATGCAGAATTGCTAATGTTCTTTTACTTTCAAACAGTTTCCAGAAAAGTCAATGTCAAATATATTTACTCATTACTATAATTGGAAAGGTAGACGAGCTCATTGGACCCTAAAAGGAAAAAAATCTTGTATTTTGAACCTTGAAACGTCAACTTCGGACGCAAACTCGTTTTAAAGTTTAACTATGAATCGTGTAAACGGGCCTTGGAGCTCTTTTTGTAAGAAATCAAAAATCCTTTTGTCCCGTATTAAATAGTTAGTGTTTTATCGATTCTTTTATTGGTGGGATCACCTTGTCCTTTCCTTGAAGAAACAAGGAAATGAATCTTCAGTATATTGTGGAAATTATGGGGTTGGTTCCTCTTTTTTTACTAAATTTCGGCTAAATTGAAGCAAAATAAACTACATTTGGCATGCATGCCTTTTCTACCTATAGGGCTGGCTGAGCCCTTAAAATTTGTTTCGTTACAACAGCCGCACTTAGCAGGCAGTAGGAACGCACTTTACGCTTCTAAATTTTATGTTTATTGATTCCTATACCGGAGCAATTATTTGGGGGTTCCTTCCTTGTCATCATCGTTGTCCTGAACAGGAATGATGGTGGGCCTCCTGTCAAATCACTGGGTAATTCTTCTCATATTATCATTAATAAATACTAGCTTACACTTCAACCAAGCCATGCACATATTTTGTAGAAAAAGTGGTCAGATTCCCACCCTTGTCTGTCAAAATGGTTGGAATTTTTAATGAATTTGAGACAGCTTGCCTTTCTTATCTTTATCTTAAAAAATCATCACCATCACACTGCACCGTTAGAAACGACATGAGCACAACAAGATGCAGATAGTTAAATTATAACTCACCTACTACAACATTTAATATAAAATACTAATATGTGACAAACACCAGAAAATACTGAATCTGCGTAGTATTGTATAGTTATAATTGTAAAGTTAGTTCGGTCATTTGTATGAACCAATATCGACGCATTTAAAGATGTTTTTGACAGTTTTTGAACATCGTCGGAACATATTTTTATCCTTGATAGCTATAACATTCAGCTAATTTCGGTACAGCAGCAAGTCAGCAAAGTTGTTTTTTTAGCTTTGCAACTCTGAATGTTGACGCCCTCAAAAAGGCTTTTGTGTGGTTGTTACCTTTACAAAGGTACACACATGGCTGCAATGCAACTAGAAACATTTACTTTTGTTAAAAATGTCATGCGATATTATCGTAACTTCTTTCTAGTGATGCTGTGCTCGTTTCATGGCATATCTCATCTCCATAAGGTAATCCTGCCGACAGCAGACCCCAATACTTCATGATAACTTGACGACCTCACACGACGACGTTTATGGTTATGGGGTGCCTATTATTATAAAATACAGGCAAAGGAATAAAAATACACGATATATCAAAGTTGGTTGGTAAACTTATTCTGTGGCTTCAGCTAAAACTTTATATTTGTATACATGGTCGTTTTTTACTTTGTTTTTTGCTTTTGATTTCGATACACATCGCACATGACATGGCTTTCCAAAAACATACAATAGATGTCACATCTTTTCTCAATTTTATGCCAGTTTTTCCCAAGTTCCCTTTACAGATTCCATGAGTGAATTTCGATGTTTTTTAAAGCAGGTTAATAATTTTTATTCTGCTTCGGGCTGTATCCTGTTTTTTGTAACCTGCATTATTCCTCGTTTCGATAGACACAATGATTTCACTGTTACTTAAAGTAGACAGTTGTAGTATTTCATGTTCATAATATTTTTTTATTACATTTTAAAGTGAAATGGTCATTAAGCTTCACATCTATTATGTACAACGATAGATATTTATTAAGCAAGTATACCTAGTAGCGAGATACTGATTAAACTCATTACAGAGTTGTCTGTGCTGTTGCTCTGGCCGTTAGCATTTCGTTTAAACCAAAGAGTTATAATGTGCCTTGCAATTTTCCAATTGAATACTTTACCCCATACCCCTGTATCTAGGATATTTAAAATTTAAACTTTTCAATCGATATATGGAATTTGGCGCAAAAGTAATTATAATCGGTACCTGAGTAACTATCTGCTAAAAACGAATGCTTTCACAAGGCAAATGCATAGCGGTACCTAGTTGCTTTCACAGAGTACTGTATTTTTTATTTAAATCCTTTCCCCCTGGCGTTTAATGCATACAAAAGCGTTCTTTGACTCACTTTCTTCAAAGCTGTTCTGCTAACAAAAAACAGTAAATCCTTTGAAGTTTCTTTTGTTATGTCATCGTAAACTTCATCACGAAAATGTTCGAGCGATGTAGGCAGTACAGTATAGAGTAGAAGTGTTTTGATTTGTGTGACTAACAAAAATGAGTAGGACACAGCTTACCAGCCACAACTGAATAGCTACTAGCATGATGATGACTTGGCAAACGTGATTAATTACATGGCTACTGTAATTTTAGGCACACGCACAAAGCATTGTGTCAGTTGCTATTCTGAAATTGTTCACATTATAGTTTTCCTATTCATCATCTTTACCTTTCGGTAACTTGAAATTTTTTATACCTGGGTACTGGCTGTCGCTGTTTCATGTTATGTAGGCTGGCTGAGGATAAGCAAAACAGCATTTACAACATGAAGTACTGCATCTGACCCTCCTTCTCTAACGTGACGGTGAGTTCCAACTGCTGACATAGTCAGGGCTATTTGTCTCTAATACTGCCGCCACGAAAGGTTCGCCACCTTTTAAATCTAACATTACAAGGCACAACCGATAGTGGTTTTGAAAATGTGCTTTGCAATGTGCTTAGTGTTGTTTAGAAAATGTATCATGTTTACTAACATGGAATGTGCATCTTAGGGGATGTGCATGGCCGCAACCACGTCTAAAAATCTGGGGGGTACAGGGTCAGCCATGATTCATGCCTTCAATTAGGTACCTTAAGTACCAAAAATAAGGTGTACTCACGTACTCTATTTAAGGTACCAAGTACCTTATTTATTGTACCATAGGATTTGAACACTACAAATTGTTTTTTTACTTTAATTTAAACGGAGGAAGGATTTTTGATATACTATGGTGAATTTCATTTAAATTAAAAAATTTAATTGTAGTTTTAGTAAAAATTAAAAACGGCGTCGCCGTGTCTTTTATGACTTTAATTAGTACTCTATATACGATACTGTTGGTACATTAAATATATTCTTTTCGCCCAAGGTACCCTATACAAAGGAATTCGGTAACTGAAATGGAGCATTTCTAAGTACCCGACATAAGGTTTTTAAAGTACCTTATTTAAAGTATAAACCTAAG
>JAHZNE010007524.1:0-40638 GCA_027744055.1 Callyntrura sp. NNG-2020 | reverse complement strand
TGTTCTGCATGGCAAAGATTTTCCCCATAAAAATTACTTTTACCATACCTACGTAGAACCCCCGATAACTCAAGGTACTTTGGGGGAGTGGTTATGGAAAATGTAACTGTCATTTAGACATTTATTAAAGTTATTTCGAGAAGGGACATTGACTTGTATATTTATTATTTATATAATGCAGTTAATGAATACATTGAGGGGCAGCCACTATGTATAGGAAGAATTACAAGAAAATGAGAATGATTTTTTGGCTAATGCAAGAAATGAAGCAGTAAAATGCATGCATAGTCAATTTTAGGCATTCCATTTCCATGATCATTTTAGACAGTCATTGCCATTGGTACTGAAATGGCCTATTTAGGTATTTCTGTTAGCCATCCCTGCTTAATAGTGTTTCTTAAAACAGGAAAATCATTGCTCATGACTCGTGACAGATGCTATTTATGAGACGGTCTCCGTTGTCTGTCGGCGTTTCGACGTCACGGCTATGTTTCACATTAATAATACTCCAATTTAAAGACATCGTAAATAAAATAATGAATCGATAAAGTAAATTTAATTAATGATTTCATGTTAGAAAATATGTCTTTTACTTCACAGAATCACGGTAAAAATGGAGCACATCTCCCTCTGAAAAGTAATTACTGGTTTGCTACAATTAAAACTTACAATAAAGGTAAAAGGTATATAATACCAAAGTAGTAACTTAAAAACATGACATTTCAGGAAAAAATTCCCACGGTACCACTCGTTGACAATACACCCGAATTGCCAATTGAAAACAAAAAATATTTCAATGCAAGAAGCCAATTCATATCTTTTGCATTGTCCGGATTCCATCAAAATCGGAAAGTACTAAAATCAGTCTTGCACCAGAATAATATATTCCTTTGAAGTTTTCAGCAACGTCATATTTCAACATTTAAAATTTTCCTTTCCAGATACCACGACATTTGTACTTCGTTTGTACACATACCTTTTTATTATTGATAGAAGATTGAACATCGAACAACCCAAGTGTTATCAACAGTTTGGTTCATATTAATAATGTTTTCTGCGTACCTTCCTTGCATTTTATTTTTAACATTAATCCGTCCGTACTATCCACACCGGTTGCGGTTCATCCCTAATACTGCTGTTATCTGCGTGTCTTTCTTGCCGACCTCATACACCCGCTGCAGAGGCTGGTTTTTCAGTGCAAGCAAATGCTAGATTTACATATTGAAACAGGATATTCAAATTAGCAGGGGAGATAACGTGAGGGTCAGGTAGAGGTAAGCTAGATAGGAGTTATGTACAAATTGACGGCCTATAATTTTGGAATAGAGTTTGAGAAGCATACATTTCAGTATGCTGGGTTTACTGAAGTGGATGCGTCCGGCCGGCGCCATTACACCCGAAAGATTTTAGGTGGGCTGATCTTGTTATCGACGCTCTACGCTTTTCATTAACTACTAACGTTTAAGTAAATGAGCACCTGCCATTTGTCACCATATGCTTGGTACCGCAGTAATAGCAGGATGCGGTTCGAAATTGAGTCTCACAGACAAAAACAATTGTGCCTTTTTGTCAAACCCCTATTAGCACTGCTGTACCGTAAATCCTTAAATAAAGACCGTCCTCAAAATAAAACGCTGTCCTGATATAAATGCAGCTCTGCATTTAGGAAACGTTTTCTTGATGTTGGAAAATAAATGCAGAGTTGCCTTCATTCTAACATTTACGGTGTAGACACACACGACTGAATTGCTTCATCTCCGCTTGCCTGGACCTTCCAATTCTTGCCAGTCATTGACAAGCATTCTCTTTTCTCTCTCTGACAAAAACGCATGCATTGAGGGATGCCACAATAACACTTGAAATCAATTTGAATGGAAACAAATGAAAAATGGGCAGCTGTATTCTGAGTTGTTCCAAGTTCATAATCTGAAGAAGTCAACGGATGCGACGTCTTTGAGTAAGGACAAATTAACAGAGAAGGGGCTACCCGTAGACAGTAGGTTTTAGAATGACTTTCACCCAAAGGCGCACAATATCTTTTTTGGGGAAGTTACAATACATTCTACCTCAATACCGCACAGCAGCAGCGACATGAAGAACCCAGGTTGATTCTAAAGTGTTTATCATTTTAGGCTATGCAAATGGCTAATCTTTGGTGTGTCGTGGGATTTACATACTAGCAACTACCAAGATAACTGAAAAATAACAAAATATTGAGAACCCTCTTGGGATCGTATGCATTCTCAGGAGTCTTTGCACGGTCAGAGCTTACAGGGCTGTTGGGAGGAAAAAATGAATTATGGAAATGAAGCTGGTTCGCTTTGATTGTATCCTTATAAATGTGGCAGATACCTGCACAACTGACAATGGCTTCGTTAGAAACTGATGTAATTATTAGCTAGGCATTGCTTCGATTTTATGAAATAGACCTCACCCTTGGGTCTTGCGGAGTCGCCTTTTTTAACGCATCCTCTTCAGATTTTTAGTTAGTTCTCTGGCTGTTGTTGGATTCACTCTTCCTCCAGCGAAAAGGAAGCAGTGATCACCATGATTAAATCAGTGACGGGATTTTTATTCACGCAAGCAGATATTATCTGAACATAAGCAACGTTAGCTTAACTTTTAGCCTTTCGTATAATAATATTTTAACATTTTTTTAGTTTAAGCTCTTATTTAATTATTTTTAAATGAATGTAGCCCCCTTTTGGTTACAATAGAATTAGAGGATTATAGTCACTATAATACTAAATTCCTTTTTTATTAAATCAAAGTAGAACATACTTCACGTACACAAATTATCTGTTTTAACGGAGGTCACCTCCACTGCGTAGTTTGATTGAATAAAGGAAGAATTTTTTTTAGCAATAATTGTATTTTAACTTGAAAAAGATAGCTTAGTTCAGTATGTTCTCCGACTCGGCAGAAGAAACACTGACGTTGACGATGGGTGAGTTACGGTTACAGATGCCGCGGACAATACTGCAGCCTTCTCTGTCCCTGTCCCCGTCTCCTCCACCTCCGCCACTGTACTCACTTAAATCTTCGTCGACTTGCTCGGAGTTGGTGGAATTTCCAGATATCGCTGGATTCGACTTTTATTCTCCCCCTTTTGACAATTCTTTCCCCTATCGAGGGATCTTAAGCAATGAACGCAGTTTTTCGTGCTCTTCGCCAACTTCAAACACGTCGTTTCTATCAGAAACGTCTTTTAACAATCAGCCTGTTTTGAAGAATTCAAACGACAGCGGAATCGCTAGGTGGGACATTATTGCATAATTAAACTGATATTTTTTTTAAGTTTTACCATTTTGAAATAGGCATTTATGCATTTACACATTTTTCTTGTAACAGCGATAATTCCGGCTTATTGACCATCTCCACGCCATATCGTGGAAATGACGCTAATAATTTATCTCTGGATTTTCAACGGTTAACAAATGGAGGGGGCGGAGCATCTTTTAACAATGAGGAGCCACCAACGCAACTAGGAGACGGTTTTCTGGTATCATCGCAAGCAAATCAATCACTAAATGATTCAATGTTATCAATTTCATCCGTTGACGGTGCGAATGGAAGACCATGCATAACTCTTCGACGCTGGGACTCTCCCACGAAGGCAGTGACGTCCACTCCAAAACAAATTCAATTTGATTTTACATTTCCGGTTTCTGATTCGTCAGTGACTGGGCCTGGGAATAGAGACAGTGGCTTAGGCAGCAGCAATGGCAGCAGCAATGCTAGTGCTGACTCCCCCTCTCGTCTTCTCGCTGAGGTAATTGACTCTGGCAGTGGTCCTTGTTCGTTTCCGAGCCAGTGGAATTCGAGTAATGTTTCCTCTCTGTTGGTAAGCGAAGCGTGATGCGAAGAAACAATTATAAAATTGTGATCATGTCATGTTATTACTTTATAGTAGCATCATCAAGCACAGCGTAATGGAGAGTATTGATTCTCGTTTCAATTTCTAAATGTAAAATTCATTTAGCTATTTTTCCAGCTCATTTTCCCTACTTATTCATGTAATTTTTTCAAGCAGGAGAATCCATCTCCAGAGAGTCCTAGTAGCAGCTCTGTAAATACCACTGCAGCTTTGAGTTCTGCAATTTGGAATCCATCATCCCAGGTTTCTGCTGCCGGTAATAGCCCTGTCAATGGGAACGTTGGCTTTGGAAATGATAAAAACAGCGGCAATAGCCTTAGATGGGATGAGAAACTAAAGGGCTTCACCAAACTGCAACTTTTGACATTTGTCGAGGTAAAATTTAAAATGTTTAGTGTTTCTAAACCTGTTTGAAAAAGACTAAAGGCGCAATAATTGAAGGGGCATATTTTTTAAATAAGATTTTGAAACAAAATTTGCACGAGTATTTGGAAAGGGGTGATGATGTGGTTGCCAACCGTATTCAAGGGATTATGGTCTCCGTTCAAAACTACATTATTTCTACGTTCGTTTACGAACCTTCAAATCGGAGCACTTGCAGCGCCAGCACTCCAACAACCACTGTTGGATCTCCAGTTATACCCAGTCCCACAGAAAGTTCTTTTGAGAGAACTTTAAAATCGCAGAGAGATTTTAATAGTAAGTCGAATGGTGTTTAGCTTGTTACTGCGTTTTGCATAAAATCGAATGACTGTAAAACATGAAATTTGTAAATAGGTCCTTCAGGAACGAAGGAAGCTCCTTACACTTGGAGTGGACATCTTCCTTGCAGGTTTAATAGGAACCCTACTTATTCATGCAAAGTATGTGAATTCTCAATGTACATCATTTTCACCAATAATGAGTGTATGTGAAGTTTCAAGGCTATGCTTCTTTTAAACTTTAGGTGTTCCTCGGAGGTCTCCCGTGGGACATTCAGGAATGCACTTTGATGCAGACTTTTAAGATGTTTGGCATTGTGAAGATAGAATGGCCGGGAAAAGACGGCGTGACTTCAAAGCCTAAGGGATATGCTTATGCGGTCTTTGAGACAGAAAAACAGGTAAAATAACAGTAAAACTTGGTTGGCTGGAGTGAAATTGCTTTTGGGAAATTAAAATGTGATGTCGGCATTCAAAAAAAGATACCAACTGTGGTTTCATTATGATAATCATTCAGGTAAAGATGTTACTGCAACACTGTACACAAGACTACAGCCACAGCCGTATTGGTAACTACTTCTACAAAATCTCGTCTAAGAAATACCGAGGGAAGGACGTGCAGATCATTCCTTGGTCTCTCAGTGACAGTAACTTTAATCGCTGTCAAGCGTCTAAAATTGATCCCCAGAAAACCATATTTGTTGGAGCTCTTCATGGAATGGTAAATGCGGAGGGTCTCGCTACCGTTATGAACGATTTGTTCGGTGGGGTTGTTTATGCTGGTAAGTAATTATAATGAGACTCATGGCAGGGTTGGAGTAACATGTTTAGAGGAAACTTACTGACGAACTTGGGTTTTCAACGTTTTTTAAAACCACAACAAGCACTCGGAGGGTTCTTTCACTACTCATGAGCCCATGACACGAACTACGCACAATAAACAGACACAAGTGGCACCGACAGTCTTACTCAACAGCTGGCAACCCATGGGCAACAGCAAAGGTGGAGGATCCCTTTTTGGGAATAACTACAATCACCAGCCTTCATACAATTATGGCGGTGGGAACAATCACTTCCATCACAACAATGCTTATGGTGGATATGCCAACGGAGGGAACACCTACCGCAACTGGAGCAATGGGAACAATGGGCGTAATTCGCCCCAAATGTGCTACTCAGGTGGTGTCGGGCAAGGAACAATGCATGCATTCAATGGAGATGGCAGAGGAAACTATCAAAAATTCAACAATAGTGGAGGATATGCAGGTGGTGCGGCTAACAACACTAACGGTAATGGACATGATCATCCCCCATTATCGCACCCACCCAAGTACTTTGGACCGGTGGGACACCGTCAGCAACAACAACAGAATCAGCACATGGTACGCTGGTAAATAAATGAAAACAGGTAGTGGTATGGTAAACAACAGGTAAACTAAGCAATGCTGATGAATGCTTAGTAAAAATGCATAAAGGATGACAATGGTGTCGACTAACTGTCGACGTTGACCCCGGTTAATAGCGGTCTAAACTAGTGTTATTATTATTATTATTAATATTATTATTATTTATAATTGCAACGATAATCACAATTTATAGTTTTAATAAATTAGGATTATTAATAGGCTTAGAAACTACAGCATATATTCATTTTTCGAATCAATACATAGTCAATTGTATCCGGTAAAATGTTGGGTGGTGGTATCACTGGTACGATACTGCTCCAATCCGATGTTACTGCTTCTTATTACTATATCTATGTAGTTGTCTACTTTAATCATTGTGTAGTTATTTGGTAAAGGAAAAAAAACTACCATGAAACTTTGGTGTTATTATTATGCAATAGTTCATAGTGAATAATTAAACATTTATTATTGTTATTAATATTCATTTAATGTTAATTTACAATGCATACGTTTTGTTATCAGCAGATGTTATATGCTTTTTTTCCTTTTTGGATTTCTTCTTTTTTTTGGTTTTCATCAATTTATAATTGATTTGAATATTATAATAATTGTTATTATTAGCTTCAACTTAAGTATATAACTAATATATATTCCAGGTAAATACAGTTTAAAGGTCAAAGTAAATTTCACGGTCAGAATAAAATATTCTTTTGAATCGTTTATTTGTAGTAGTTGATAGCATCATGATCAATATCATGTAATTTCTCAGAAGTATTATAGAATCATTGTTTTACTTTCGGAAAAAGTTAAACATCCCGGATGAGGATGGGCCCATTAACATTGGCACCTGGTTTTTGTGACTGATTTTAAGCTGCGGAAAGCATTAAAATAAGGGCAGTTAATGGAAGATGAAAAAAATACAGAACGCCCATAAACTGAATGTTTTCTTCCAGTGAAATAATAATCTTTACCGTGCATGGCGCCTGCATCCACGGCTCTCCATCGATCTGCATGGGAAACCGTTTCTTTGTTCGAATGACCACCGTGGAGCACTGAGCAAGTCGCTTGCCAGATGCTCGTAGTCCAGTCCGTACTTGGCCCATATGTAAACAATTTTCAAGACCAATTACTTCAATCAGTTTGTCGCCAATATCTGAAACGGTTGGAAAAAAGGATTTTCAGTCAACTAAGCTGTAAAGAGCAACTACTACCCATGATTAGCAACACGTAGGTGTTTAAGTTGGCCTTATGTAAGACTTACCTTGGACGGCTATTGATAGATTTGCTGTCGGATTGGGCTGTTCATCATTCCGCCTTCGCTTCCGTAACTTTTTGGCTCGTTTACGAGACAAATGATCACCCCACATATTTGTACCACCGTGTGTGTATGGAATGTTTAAAAGAGCCAAGCCTTGAAGAGATGCTCCTTGATCGAGGTTTAGAGGGACACCGTCACACTGGTGGTAAAAAGGAATATTGTGATAAGTATTGGAAGGATATTTTTTTATTAAATCCCAACAAGTCACAGTTGTGTTACATGTTATTTTATTGCCGAAGTAGTATTTACAACTTATAAGTTACTATAGGATATAGGTAATGAATTTAAGTGTCATAGTACTGAATTTCACCTCAATTTCCAGCTCCTGATGGAGATTCTTGCAGGTAGATGCAAATTGTTCTGTCATGCCGAACTCAAAATACCACATTTTGTTTCGGACTCGAGAGTTAAATTTATGTGGATGCTTTTCACGCTCCAAATGAAATTTGACACAAATTGCAGCATCCTGAAATGGAAAATAAGCAATGCAGATGAAAGTAAGCCAGCGAGGGAATGCTATTTTTCGACCATCATTTGTATAACCCGCATAATATTTTAAAACTCACCACGCCAACCGAAAAGTAGTTGTTTATTATATTGTACGGCATCGGATCGCCCTTGCGATCGTCTTCCGACATGTTTGTTAATGAGATCTGCCAACGATCCATCATGACGATGGACGACTTCTCCATTTTCTGAAATTATGATTATTACATGAAATTATCACCCTGGAACAGTGAAGTCCAGGCAGAATAACATCTAGCCGAGCATTTATATTTTTTGTGTAATTTTGTGCTTAGGTACGTATCTACTTTCCATTCGAGGATTTTTTAATACCTTTAAAATCTTGGGTAGAGACTCCCCTTCATAGCCTCCACCCCACTTTAAACATCTGGCGAGATCATTACCAGTTCCAAGCGGAATCACCCCGACCGGTGGTTGTTCCGTGTATTTAACTTTATCTGCAACATGAGTCGCGCATAAAAGCACAAAAAATGCATCAGGTCGAGTTCTACTAACACCACCAACTCTACATGTTTACGTACATTTTATTCCAACGAGTACCTACACACTTGGCTCGAAAAAACAATTTGGCTTTTAAACTACAAATTTATTGTTTCGGAAGGCCATTATATTACAATCCGTAAAGTAGGCAATCCAGTTTTGTAACCCCTCATAAAACAGTTATGGTATATTGTACTTGTAGTACTACTAGCCCATATCTATTTCCACTTTGGGGAAACACTCAATTCCTTCACAGTCAATATTACTTGGCCAAAGTAAACATAATTATCATTATATAATCATATCTGCCCGTTAAAGTGGCGAGTAAAGAAAATTAATATGATCCTACCCCACTTCTGAATTGCAAAAATGATCACTGTATGTAGATATTTCCCGCTAACTCATTTAATTTCCTGCGCTTTTGATAGAAACTCGATATCTTCCGAATTCACCGCGGAGTACATAAAATAGGCACTGGGTTGTGCGGCGGTAATAAAAACATCGCTATCACTTCTGACTTTAAGTAAGCGTATTGTCACGATGCCAAAAGAGCAAGATGCGTTTTTTCTAGAGATATAAACGTAACAGCTTAGAAGATGGTAAGCAAAGGGGATGAGTCCTATCTCATTCTCAGATAAAATGCTCGAGATCACACTGCTCCTATAAAAATCCAACTTTTGAAAAGGGCCAATGATGTGGTAAGTATATGGGATTCTTATGGAAGGTAAGATATGCCGGTTTACAAAAATATGTCAGACTCGGTAAGCTGATCATAAAGGACATGGAATGGTTATGTAAGTTGAACCGCTATCACCTCTTTCTGAGAGTTTATTGCGTTTTTTTGGGGAAAGTGAAAGAATCAGGATTCCTTTATTAGTCCTAAAAAACAAAACCGCTAATATCTTTTTGCCTACCCATACTATCCAGCAGCCATCCCACAGTACCATCTCCACCACAGCATATTACTCGTAAATCCGGAACATCCTTGAACATATTTAATGGTTTGGATGGTCCTCCAGAAGTAATATTGTACACCTGTGAAACAAAACGTGGTCATATAAATCATACGTTTATTACCTACGCAGCTTTGTACACTTGGCGTCATTTTTTTCTCCATATAGGAGATCCACCAAGTCATGTTAAACTGAGAAGGCAGCACAGAATAATTTGCACTCACTTGTCGTGGGTTAAGAAGATACTGAAACTTTCTGTAAAGCTTGATTCCCTGATTGCCCCCACTTTTTGGGTTGATAAATACCAGCAATGGTTTCGAGTTTGGCAATGGGGTGATTTGAAACGACATTGGCCCAGAGTCGCTAGATGACTGTATCGGTTCTGGACTTGCAGCTTCACACTGGTAAAAAGCAATAATCAAGTAACAAAAGGTGAATAGTCACTTCTAATCGGTTGATTTACCTCATAAAAATCGAGGCTTTCTACATGATGATGATGATGATAAAAGGAAAGCACAATAAAAACCAGGTTTCCGCAAAGCGTACTCATGCCGCAATAAAGTTGGGCAATATGAGTTCATTGAGGGTTTGGTCACATCATAAAAAAAGAAGGCATTTGTCGATTTGGGAAAAAAGGTTTACTTCCTTGCAGAAGGCAAGCAGATTTTCGCGATACACGCCTTAGTGACCTGCGAAATAGCAGGTCCTACCTAGATACGACGAGCATGCTGTAGGAAAAGGGCTGGAATTGCTTAATTTTAGACCATTTTGTTGTCTATTCGGGGGACCATGGATGAAATAAAGTTACGTAAGTAAAGCGGAACAACGACAATGGAAGTTCTTATCTTAATGTAGTTTGCTGGAGTTATGTACCTGATCCCCTCCGTCAGACCGTGAGAGTCCAGATATAGATCGAGCATCTCTGGAGAAGGATCGTTGCCTATCCAATACTATGGGGCAGATAGATGTTGGTGGGAGAATGTGTGCCCGTAGTTCTCCCAGATTGCACTCAGGTTTCACTTGGCTGGCACAGCAATTATGTAGCTGATGAGAAAAGTTCAATAAAACATAGATACATCACAATAAATAGCGCAAATGAATTTCAACGGGGCGCGACAAGAAAAGGACAGCAATGGACGAGGGCATTTTAAGCAGATGAAAAGAAATAAAAATTGCTCGTCATCCCAACAAAAGCGTGGAGAAATAGGTTAAGCAAACTGTTCTGTTTATAATGAGCTTTCCTCTGACTACTTCAGTTGTTTAACGAAATTCAGGGGAAACGTTTGAAGCTTGTAAGGATGCACAAACAACAGGAGGAAATAGCAACAACAAATTAATTAAAAGAGCTGAAAAACGTTTTGGTGGATGTTGTTTTTAGTTACAGCAGCCGTCGCATGTAACTGTAACTACAGTTATTTATAAAGGAAGAACATACGCCTTCAAGGACGAATTTGTACGCAAGACTGCACACAACATTGTTCTGACGGGCGATGTCAGATATCGTAGTGTAGTACTTACTAATGACATTGTTAAAGTAGCTGGTAAAATGAGGCGAAACAAAATTAGTAAAGTATCTACGAGTTGCTTTCTACAGCAATCCAGAACGGAATAGAATCGGGGACAGTGGAGAGATTGCTCACAACAGAAATAAATACGAACGCCCACACAAACTAGATGTGAGATAAACTTTGCTGCTAAGGAAAAGCATCCTCTGAAACGCACATCGTGCCGAAATATAAATTTTCATACCGTCATTTGACACCAGCGACAGCGCAGCCCAGTAATGCCATTGTAACTTTTGATCGTTTTCTTGCATTTGGAGCACTTTCCATGACAGTTGCCTTCTACCCAGTGGTGTTTCAACGTCTGAAAAAGGAAACAGGGACACGGCTTAACTTCTTTAAATGTGGGGTAAATTACCAATACGGATTGTATTGTGTTTCTTAATCAGCAGATTGCTTTCCAAACAGTTGACCTAAAAGTTAATGAGGTGACCACCTCTTTTTTACCTGTTGTAACTTCTTGGATTTCACATATGTGTGGACACAGTTTGTTGGAGCCCGCTGGACACATCTCTCGTGTACTGTGTATTTGCACCCTGTAAAACACATACATTACGATAAATGTCCCCAATCTCTGTAGCTACTATGCTTTTGCATCTGACCGAAACCTAACTACTTTTCAAATTAATGTGGAAGTATATGTTCTTGTTATTTTAGAAAAAGAAATTAAACAGGTAGCCTTTCTGCGTGATATTCGTCAATATGTTCACTAGGAAGCTTACAAACGCAACAGAGCCCTTTCTTGCCAACTCCGACCAACATAGTCAAGCATAGGTTACAATATGCCGGTCGATTAAAATGTTTCAGTCTCCAGAAATGACTCCCATCCTCTTTGACGGCCTACAAATTGAGGAAAATATTTTAATAATATAATATTATTTCGGTTAAAGTACCTAACGGGATGTTACACAGACAGTCAGTCAGACAATGAGTGCATTCATATCATTTTCCCCATTTTTTACCTGAGAGTCAAGCCCAAGCAGAACCAACAGAGGTATTGTTGTCAATCCTCCTCGCTTCCATTCATCCAAGGACACGGTACCATCCGAGTCGTAATCAATTTCCACCATCATATCTTGGAGTATCTGGTGACGCAGGCAGAAACACAACACAAAATAAAATTTAATTTAAAGTTGAAAGCAAGCCGTAGAAAGCATCATGTTATTATGACTGCCACTCCGCAGAAATGTAGAAACTTGACAGGCAGAGGGGAACAAAGAGACAAATTCGAAGGATTGACAGGGTGGAAGAAGGAAACTTGGGAAAAAACAATGGACTAAAACTATACATAAAAGATACTATTTTGTAGCTACAATTTAGCCATTCGTTTCAGTTACGTTGAGTTTGAGCTGGCTCATTCTAGTTTGCAAGCACTTGATGATATCTCAGTCAGTTAATACAGCAGCGCACCGCTAAACTCGCCCACCACCAATTCTCTTTTTTCTTTTTCCTTTTTCTGGGAAAAGCATTAACTATGAAACGAGAAAGATGAAGGTAAAGAGTGGAAGGGGGCTAACAAGGAGAGAGAGACTATAAAGACATAAACAGCACTTCACTATAATATTTCACTATTCCTATTACTTAATGCAGAGAGGTAATAATAGTGAAACAAATTTTCACAAAAGACATTCTTCGCGTCAGTTCATCAGTGCACTGCGATCATCATCACCATTATCTTTCGGAGAAAATGCATACATTCAAGCAATTATAAGTGCTAATGGTAACGTCATACTTATAGTATATGCAAAGCGGGCTGAATAAATGAGCCACAAAAGAAATACGATGCGACGGAGAAAAACACGACGGGTTGAGCGCGAGAGAAAGTAAGAGAGATAAAACGACAAACAGACAGACGGGGTGGAAAAAAGATGCAGACAGACCGGAACCTTTACTACTAAAAATAGAAGGGAGCTTTCCTTAAAACCTGCACATGGAAGTTTGATAATCCCTGGAGAAAAAGGGGAAGTGGTAAATCAAATAATTTAATTCCAGTCTAGTTTTTTTTCGTTTCTTTTCAATTTTTCCGACATCAGCAATCATGATCATTTGAAGAAACAAGAAAATATAGGGGTAGAAAATGAGACACAAAAATGGCAAAATAATTACCGGTTTTAGCTCCGATACGTCCCAGCCCAAATACTCGGCGACGTTCATCATTTGATCAACAATGCAATCCAACTCCTGTGAAGCAGTAGTAGTAGTAGCGGCGTATTAAAAAAGAGACAAATTAAACATCATTTCGGAAGAATGAAAGTTAAAACGAGTTCAAGGAATGAGAGAGGTAGATATAATAATCATATATCTTGATGCTGTGGTGTACAATGTCGGTGGTTATTTTTGGAACATTCTTACGAAACATCTTTGTTCAATCAGATAATATATTCGTAGCAGGGAAGAAACGTGACGCATTTGGGAATCAATAACCTATCTGAATAACTGGAGTGGGTTAAATCATCTGTATGCCGGTTAATAGCACCACGGTTGTATTGTATTTCGTGTTTACCATAATAATAGGGATGCTTGAAAACCATAATGATGATTGTTTCATTTGAGTAATTTCATATGCGTAACATGCTATGCCGCGTCTGAGAAATTGAAAGAAAAACTCTGATAGCAGGAATTCATTTTACGTTATTTGACGTCAATCCCGAGCATTATTACAAACAATTATTTTTAGGAACTGAATATAAGCTAATTTTTTTTAACAAAGCAGCGTAGTTATAGGTATTCCTCAATGCATAGTTAATTTACTAATTTTGCAAGACGCAATTTCAAAATTGATTATGTATTTTGTTTGTTGAATTACTCAAATGGATTCCGGTTAGGAGGATCCCTCAATAGACACTCGATACTCATCTTTAAAACATCTTGTGTATAGAAATGAAACAGACTAAATCGGCATTGTAAAGAAAATCCCGACGATGATTATGCCTAATTAAAGGCGTGGGATTATAGAAGAATGCAATGGAAAAGAGCATGTCACCCCACTGAATTCTCTAATCCTAAGATAATTCCGCAGTATGTGCCTACAAGATATCCTTCAACTGACAAAACGTAGTTTAAGTAAGAAAAAGTTTTTGGAAAAATATAATTATGTAGATTGGCAATCATTCTGTCAAGGATGACAGTCCACGGTTAGACGTCAGATATATAGTCATTCAAACTGAAACGGTAAAACTTTTGAGCACTTCTTTTATTGTGTTGAAGATCACGATTCTAAGTCAAAAGGGGGCAACTTGGCATCGTACTTTTTTGTTACAAAAGTATTATGGTGAAGTCTTCATTTACTTTGGGAATCAGGCACCATGAGTGCACCTTAAAGTGTTCGTGCTTTATGGGTGAAACAGTAACCCAGTGCAGCGGGGAAGACAGAATATAATCGACGTTTTGAGATTTTTACGTTTAATGAATTGCTGCTAATTGGTATAAAATGTTCAAATTGGTGACACGGTGACAGTGGATTATAAAAAAATGAATTCTTATTATAAAAGTTAAAAAAAAGCATCATCATCCATCTGCTTTCCCTATTAGAAAAAAAAACGTTCCCATCATTTTTTCACTTTTCAGGCATTTTTAGATGCAGTATATTGTCGTTTATGAATTTCTAACATTAAAGATATCCGTTTACTAGTCTATAACTGCCGATTCAATATAGCATAATTTTCGAAATAGCAATAGTAAAAAAATTTGTGAAAGGCTGAAAATGTGACGCAGTAAGCAATATATGTCGTGTAGGTAATTGACTTACTTCTGTATCCAAGACCCCATTTCCATCCGTGTCGTAAAGACGAAACATAACTGAGAAGTAACAAAATTGAGAGTCATGAAATTTTCTTTTTCTGGTCCTCAATAGATATGTATCTATCCACTTTCTGTGTACTTTATCACGAATTTTTTCTTTTTAAATTTCCGCTCTCTTACATTCCAATTTGTCCTCTGGACGTCCTCCTTCAAGAAGAGAGAGGTAGCATATAACGTCCTTAAACAGGATTCGTATTTTACTGATGTCGATGTTACGAAAACGAACCTTGGGCTTGACGACCACTTGTAAATCCTCAACTGAAGGGAAAAAGAAAAGTTTTAGATTAAACGTACAAAAACTGCTGACAACTCACTACATACGTTTCTCGACTAATGACATACTTGTACTTGAGCAACTAATTGTTACTTGTAAACCAGAAATAGCAGTGGAAGTCTACATTGATATGTAGGGATTGCGAGAGTAAGGGCAACTTATGTCAACATTTGCTATACACTAGGATTACTCATTACGCAACATTGTATTAAAGAAGGCTCAAACCATTGTTTTGTTCCAAGGAAGCCCTTTTTAAATTGTTGCTAGTTTGCTGAGTCACGTTATTCATATTTCGAGGACTGGGAGCTTTTCTTGATTTTGTTGCCGACGGTGGAGGTGTTCTCGTGGCGGAAGAATTCCGAGATTTTTTGTTTCTACTGTTAACAGAGGAATTACTTCTGCGTCGACCTTTTCGATTATTGGAATCATTTTCACCTTCAGTGAGCTGAACCATTGGGTGAACAAGCTCGTCCACTGAATCATCCCCATCATCATCAGAACACAAAGCGTTTGGAGGTAAGAAGGATATAATGTGCACACGTGCATAGAGTAGAGATTTCAAGAATGTAGCCAAAGGACACAGAAAAAACAAGAGTACAAGGTCAACATTATATACAATAACCAATGAAAAATCACGAAAGAAATAGGAAGCATGGAAAAAAATAAACTTTTTTTTCAGATACTGTATAAAATGAAAGGAAATAGAAAATAGGAAAGGCCACAGCATGTAGCAATTATCCTTAGAAATTGACAATGAGTCAACAGATGGAGAAAACTAGTTTATTGTAATGGAAAACAGGTAGTGCTCATGCATTAACGCTGGAGATTACATCTTTGGGTGCATATTCCTTTTTTTTGAATGCAATTAATACAAGTTAAAACAGTAAAAAACCCTTCATTTGTAGCCGGAACTCAGATAATTTGTTCGTACAACCAAAGATCAAGGGATCTTCAAAGAGTCAATTATAGTTCAGTCGAACGTATGGGGGGAAAGGAAACTTCACGCCCAATCAAGCGAGTTGTAGTTAAAGGACAACCCCTGTTAAAGTTATATCATTTCTGGAAATTCACGACAGCCCAAATTTCACACTACAAAACATGTGTATCGTAATAGTGTAGGCCCCTTTGACCATGGAGGCAATCAGTGATCTGTTCATAATAATAGGAAAATGGGGTCGGGAGTTAAACAAACCGCCGCCGAGTAAAAATTGAAAGGTACACAGAATGGAGTTTCCCCATGCCAGTTTTGGGAAAGCCTTGAGATAAAAAGACCACGGGGACCACGCGGCCGGACTACGCCAGTGCTGTATTGTTGTACAGACAAGCGGGGCAATTTGAATAGGTAACTTGGTTTACGTGTGCACAAACCAATAAAAGAAAGCACGATTTTATGGTTGTCAATAAACTGATTTAATTCTGGCTCAATGCCATGCCTCAGTCATCATCATCATCATCATCTCTCGGTAAAAATTCACGGGTAGAGTTGTATTCCACGCGTGGTCATAAACGTAATAATAAACAAATTCATTTTTATCTTCCATTCACTGGATACTACAGTCAACATTTAGACCCACGTTTCAAGTAAATAGACTAGTTTCGGATAATTGTTTTGTTGATTTTTATTAAATGCCGTCTTATTCGAAGAAAATGTAATAGGCTCTCATAACGTTTCATCATCAAGGTAGTCAGATCGCGTGGGCCTTGGAACATAAGCGGATCCTTGATAGTTAAAACATGAAATATTATTTTTCGGTGACTCTCCGAGTAATATTTGACTTCAGATGTTATGATAACACTCAGCTTTAGCAGACAAACGGGAAAACTAGTCGGCGTAACATGTGTGTACATAATGCTACCTACTACGCTTTGGTTTTTTTTCAAACAGTTACACAATTATTAATATCACGAATGGTTTTAAAAGTATGCTCATGCAACCGTGAACGCTCGTTTTTTTGGAGAACCGTTGAAATCACATTTCATCCCATTCCTTTCATCCTTAAAAACAAGGGGTTTTACTGTTCAAATACACTCGTCGTGTTTTACGGGCAAAAGATGAGATTCTTGTTATCAGTTTCCAAGGTCAAAATCGAAATCGGTTACTTCCATCACGCCTTGTTATGCTAATTCACGTTCGTAATGAAGACAGTATTAGCATTGTGTAAAGCCCTCTTCAATTTAACGCTAAAAAGTGTACAAAAGGTTTCCTTCCTCAAGGGCTTATTGTACTTATTTTACAACTTCACGGTAAGGTAGACATTAAAAGGGATAAAACGAAGCTCCATTTTTTTCTGTTGATTCTTTTTATCATTGTGCAAAACGATGGACGAGAATCCGAAGCAACGTGATCTGCTCGCTAGTTTAATTATACCAAGTAAAAAGGAAGGACGGAGAGAACCCAATGCGCATATGAATTATGTTGCTTTATGTAACGGCACGTGGACTTTTCATTTCATGTTACATGCACAGCGTGCCTATTATTACGTTTTGTCATTTTATACAAACATTCATTTAAATATTCCATATTGTCGCTGTCATCCTAATATTTACTCTACAGCAGCAGCAGGGCACTCCGAGATTTTCCATAAGTTTATGAAAACATCGCATCTGGTTTACGTAACATCGCGTTAAATGAAGATGTTCGTTTGGATTAAATTTTGAACGAAAAATGGAAACATTTCCCCCTTCTTTTTTTAAAAAAAAATCTATTTTCTACATGAAGCGCGTCAACTGACCTGAATGTGATTTGCATGAGTCAGAATCGGACTTGTTGTTGTTATGACCTCCAATTCCTCCACCGGTTCCTAAAGTGTGCAATTTCTCGGTGATCCCCTGAATTTTCCCGGCAAGTCCTCGATGTTGGCGTTCAGTTGAAGGAGAGCTGAGGAAACTAGGTTGATTCTGCTGCTGTTGTTGCAGCTTATGTTCCTCCAGTTCCTCCTGTTCCTGTTGAGTTAGAGTGTACGCAGCGGTGGTGGTTGATGGTGTTGTCGAATGAGCTACTAAGCTCGACAGAGATCCAGCATTGTTTGGTGCAATAGCGGCAACAGCTGTCGTTGAGCTTTTCATTGCCATTTCCTGAAGGGATGATGATAACCAGGAGGAAGAGAGTGAGAGTCATCACGAAATACAGGCAACATCCGAACCGCGACATGAGCATGAAAACAGAGAGAAAGAGAGGGAGAGAGAGTGAAAAAAGAGGCGGAGATTAAGGAGGGAGTAATAATTTTCCACACTCGGATACCACATCCAAAACCAGTTATAGCCCGTCACTAGACCCATGACTCATTAAAATATTAATTGAAAAACGGATTTGTTTCATGCAACATATTTTCTATTGTGTCCCTGTCCACACAGGCTATGCATATATGCATCCACGTTGAGTTCCGTAGAAGGAGAGGCGAAAGTGTTTAGGGAAATGGAAAATTAAGACTTACCTGAATCGCTTTTCCATCTGGGAATGTGTGAGACGACGGGAGCGGTGACGGTGGTGGCGATGGTATGTATGTTATCGGCTTCTTCACAAACGACAAAAACAGATTTTGGCATAGCTCGTCAGGAGCGCCCGCATCCAGGTACATATTGAAGAATACCTTAAAGCCTTCAAAATCCACTTCCTGGAACATAATAGAAAAGTTTTGGAAAATGAGTCAAATTACACGGTAATAGAAAAATCATTTTTACCTCCTGTGGGTAATAAGTTTACTGGGAAACGTCGTGCCGAAGCTATATAACAAGTGGGTTGGAGCACTAATGTACAACCTAGTTTGCTCTCAATGCCATTTCCTTGCAAATTGTTAAATATTATTCCAATGACGCCCAGCTTTCTCCAATATATGACGTCTTTGCAAAACGTTTTTCCTCATTATCGTTTGTAGATTGGACGAGAAGTTTGATACTATTCTGTGTAAGCATTACCGAGAAACTTTCTTCGTTTCACAATTGATGACAAGGTTTAATATTTTCAATTTGTTGAAAATCTCAAAAGCCGTTTTACCTTCAGGACACATGTGTCCTTTTAAGTATTTATATCAATTTACTTTTCGACATTTCCAAGAAAATCTATTGCTCGAAATCTAATCTGCTGTTGTGAGTTCTCAGGATTCTCCCAAACTTTGTGCCTGTTTGCCAGTTGCTGACGGAATCAGTTCAGTTGGCCGTAATGTAGTTAAATTGTTAATAACCCTGAAGCTATCAATTTTATTTGTCGCCTCGTCAACTAATTCAGTATACCTGATTAACTTCAATACATCGAACTGCTGAAGCATGAAAATGTAATTTTATCATTTTTAATCCTACGCATCATCCCATACTAGTAGTATGTCAACATTGTTATTACTTGTGTGCAAACTGGTGCCTACAGCAAACTATGACATTTTCAGGGAAACACCAATTTCCCATAATTTGATTCTTTCTCAGTTAAATTTTCGGATTCCCCGAATTGAAGTTCCATCCACAATTTATCAGATCATATCTGTGATAAGGTTACTGACGCGGTGTTGACTATTTGGGGCAAAGTCAAAACGACAAAGAAAATTTTGCATTTTGGTAAAGGCATTCTGTGCCCATCATCGTACGCTCTACACTTGTAAGATGCAAAAGGTAGACAACTTTTTCGACTTTATGGTTTCCCTTGTGTAGACAAGGAGCATGGTTTAGTATACAGCAAAGTTTGTTCACCAAACGGCACGGCACTGACGTTCATGAATGGCAAATGGTATAAAAATAGAAGTAATGGTAGCAATAATGTGGTCTCATTTTCTATCGCTGCAGGCAGCCATTCTTTCGTTGTCTTCATCTCCAGCGTGTGTCACTGTCAAGTGCTTTTCTCATTTTAACCTTTTACGTATGCCGTCATCAACATCACGTTTAGAATATGCAGCTCAAAAAGTCAGTTCGCTGCTGCCCCAGCGAGTCGAGGAGTTAGTTTTGGGTAACGTATTTATATATGAGAGGACTTCATATGTTTCCCACATTCCAACCCAACGCAAACAGGCAACTTGGCAGGGGCAATACTGATGTGATCAATGCACAGCATTATAACGTTGCCTCGGGTTACTATTGTCATCCTACATACTGATCCTGATTATCTTGGTGATCACAGTCCGCACGACCCATTAAGACCTCCAAATCTATTGTTATTTTAACCAATCGTTCTTATTCGGTGCATTAGTTAGTTCCTTCCTTTATCTGTAATGCCACCGTCGCCTCAGTTCGTCAGTTCCATTTAATCCATAACAATGGCCACTCGTCGGCACATACATGCCCACTTTTACAAAGAGTAGATAACGTGTGAGTGCTGCATGAGGAAAAGAAGTCGCGAGAAAGTCAGAGACGCTGAAAGAGTTGCCCCAACTTGGGCGAGTAAAGGAGAAAACGGAGCGGTATGCTTGTTTAAAGAACTAATATGTTGTATATTCTTCACATATTGCTCCCATCTCGTTTGTCGCCTTTTCTATTTTTATGCCCGACTGCTTGAAACTCGCTTACTTTCTTTTATTTCCACTTTCATGAAGTTTGACATTGACGTTACGTTGAAAAAAAACCTATGCTTGTCACCGTCATTATCATTATCATCACCAACAGAATAATACTCAAAGAAGTTCTTTTCCGGCTCAAATACGGTATCAAGCGAAGCGTTTCTAGAGATAGCATGCATGCAATAAAAATCCTATTAATATATGGTTTCTCTCGGCCTAACTTCCATTCTTTCGTTGTTTCCCTGACTACACAAAATTCTCGTTCATTTTCGAAGCGACCGAGAGAGGAAATAGGATATAGCAGAGCTGGAGAATGAGTAACGTTAGGTGAAAGTACTTGCAGAGCTATTACAGAGAAAGAGAGGGAGACAGAGAGAGAGAGAGGAACGCTTACACGATGCTTGTGTCCGGTAGCATGTTAGTAAATTAGCTTAAGCTTTGTTCTAAGCCAGGGAGATGGAGAGAGGCATGTAAGCCAATATCCTGTTTTCTATTTAATATGAAATATGTGTAAAGGGATTTTCGGTTTCCCGGTTCTACGGATTCCTCGTTTCATCACTATCATCGTCATACATACTGAATTTAAATACCTGCTTGCGGCCTTGCGTCCATGTGTATTTTTAGGGACTCTCGTATTCACACTGGACATAAAAATGAAAGTAGGGCCTACAACAACTTAAAACTTGCCCGATTCAACATCCCGACAACGGGGGAATAAGCAAGGCTACATCAGAGCCAGAGCCACTGATACATGTCATGTGGACTTTGGTAATTCATCCTTTTGGTTTAGCACTGCTGCAGCAAGCAACACACGAAACAAAAGCGATGACTAAATTATCCTTCAAACCTAGACAAAACCATGTTTACTGGATGGTATAATATTTATGATGTGCAAAACTGTGTGCCCGCAACTCTTTGCTTTCACCATTTCATCCCAAGTCAATAACCATAAAGTCGCATCATGGTCAGCCAGCATCGCGTTCCCATCAGTATATAACATTAGCATCATTTTATTGGATTCCTTTTTTCGCTCCGACAGAAAAAGCACATAATAATATCTGACACAGTGCACCGGACGCACATCACATTATACTAGTGCAAATTGGTAAAAGTGATATGGAAGATGATGCATAAAGTATGCATTATTCACAGGCATATATTCCAGTTCCGCAGTTTAGTTATGGCCATATTACGCTGATCGGGTGGATTTTTTGCAGGCTGCGGGTGGAAACTTGTCTAGTTGATTGTGATGTCTCACATATCCAATAATCAAGGGTATAATAAACTGTAAGAAATGGAAATAAGCAAGTGGCGCAGCGGTGCCGTCAACGATAACTAAAATTATTTACAAATGGGCATCTTGTCACCCAAACTACGTCACTATCTGTGATGAATAGATGGAGACTAAAAATTGTCATTTTACTGCAGCCCCTAAGGAAAACGTTGCGTTAGTGGAACGATGTTATGAACAACAGACGGCATTTTATAAGCATGAGCCAGAGTCAGATATAAAAAAAAATATGATTACCAATTTCTAATTTTTTACCAACTTTGCTGCAATTTTACAACGCCAATCGATTCTGAAGAAACAGCAATTTTCCTAGTATTGAGCACACTCACATTGCTGTTATGATGATGAAGACGATAATGTTACGATAGGGACATACAGACAAAACGTAGGTCCTACACAATACAAAGTAATCCATGTTTGTATTCTTGAAGACTTACAAAAAACTTATTTCAGTTCCAGATTATAAAAAGACCAGAAGTTGTCGAAATGGCAACTGTGTGCTACTATCTCATACGACCCCAGATACCAATACGTAGATTTGCGATGTCAGATCTCATAATACATTTCACAGGGAGGGACGCAATTGGATTATTACATTTTATCACTTTCATCAACCTTATCGCCGACATATTGGTCATCTGGTGTTTCACTCCTTCTGCTATAGTCATCAAACAAAATGACTAGCTTGACTACACACACTCTTGCCACATATTCAATATATACTCTTGTTACCCCTATCAAACACTACCACCGTTCACAGTACTACTACTACTACTACTACCACTGGATGGATGCAGAAGAGTAATATTCATAATCGGATAATTCTAGCTCTACCACATCATCATCGCCTCCAGTTTACCGGAAAGCGGAAGCATACACAGATGTTGCACATACGACCACCTTTAACTACACTGCCTTGCATGTTGCGTACACTTCATAAATGTCATTCCATAAAAGTCTTTACTACAAGATTATGACGAGGAATTTATGTGTCCCTACAAATTTCTTACAAATATGTACGCAAACACTGCTGTGGCGGCGAGACTCGTGCTGATGATAATTACAGTGAAAGCGCTAGACTTACTTAGAGGTCTTCACAGGAACTAGAAAAAGTCGGCAGTAGTGTCGTTGTTGAATGCACGTGAATTAATAACAATAATAATACGGGGCCTTTTACGAAAGGAAAAGAACGCCATATGATGGTGACACGTATGTCACTTGGCTACTTGTACACACGTTCCACACAGTTATTTGTTATGCTTCGTGTAAGATGCCCACTTGATGCAAAAAAAATGAAGAATTCTATAGACAAAATCTGCCCCTTCAATTTTTTGTCCTAAAATTAGACAGCGGTGGTATAGGCATGTTTCGGGGTGAAGGAAAGTGCACCTTGCGACTTTCAAGTGAAAGGTTTCTAAGTAGTGCCATTAATGACAGCGACAATGATACTTATTCTGGGCTGCATGTGTTGAAATAATTCGTTTGAAAGGTTGATTTTGGTGTCACTACTTTATCCTCTGATCATTTGTACGTGCTTGGGACACTCTGTACACAAAAATTTCTCGTTAAAAACGGTTTACGTCATGCTCGGCAAAAAAAAACATCTTAATTGTGTAACGTACTTGAAATAAGATTTGTACACACAAGGGTTAAACATGAACTTAACTTGGAGAGTTGCGACATGATGTAACACGATTTTTTGGAACGTCCATGAACATGTAAACTAAATAACGTCAGAGTGATATACTTATACCATTGTGATATAAAAGCACTTTGTGTAATGTAATTTAAAAATTCCAGGGCTCAGTGGAACGCCGTAATGTCGGAGATAGAAAAAAAAACAATATATTCCATGAAAAGCAATTTTCATCTTCATCATCACACGGTCGAGTATGTGAATCGAAAAAGGAGGAATGTCGTTAGAGATTTGACCTTACAGTCAGGCTTCCTTATGTAACTTGATTACTTACCGATTGTTTTTCAAATTAATTTCATTTGAGAGGTTACATGCTAAAGCCTTGAGACTAAAATAGCGTTGTTTTGCACAAACGTAAGGCGCTACGTAAGTGACTCCATAACAGTCCGTTGTGAGTAGGCGTCTTTCATAAAATGTAAATGCCAATATGAAACAGAAGACATCTTCCCTTTGATTTAGTTAAAACTATTACGTGGTCGGTTGCGCGTGGTAGGACATTTATTGTAACAGGGATGTCCACTATTATTGTTCATCCAGCGTGTAAAGCTGAAAACTCATAAACGACTGTGTATTTTGACAGTTTATTTCCAGAAATCGATTTGGCAATGAAAGGGTGGTATGTTCAAAGCTGTTTCTGAAATGGAGTACCCCCAGCTTCACAGTGGCGCTCATAAGGTCAAGTTATTGTTGCAGAAACAAGTACTCCGATTTTGTGCAAACGTAATTTTGTTGAATGTTGGATCTAACAAGCTTGCAGTAGTAAGTTTAGTCATCTGTACTTTGGTTTGCATAACGGTCTCAAACCGGATTACCATCTCAAGGCCTAATAACAATAACACATGACCCCACGGTAGATTCGGGGCAAATGGAGACCTTGTTAGTTTGCAAAGACATATTGTGTAGCCACTTCAATGCAGTAGAGCGTATAAACATTTTTGATGATCAATTAGGTATGTACAAGTGTTCATTTTCCCCTTATCACATCGACTAACCTGGTGTCAAATAGTGATACATGTGCACACGTGCGCTTACAACAATTTGGTTTTACATCGTGTAAAGTTAGCACTTTCCATTGTCATTCTTCCAACCACATGATACCAACGTGATTTTCTCTCCCTCTTAAGTTTTTTTTACCAGTGCAGGCAAACAGCACATCTTGAATTTTATAGGTGGACATGTACCTCCGTTCAATTTATATTTATGCCCCAGTCATATACTCCCCGTAATAAAGGGCGCTATTGGAGAAAGAAGACGATGATGATTATTGAAAGATGAATGGAAGAGTTTCCTTTTAAAAGGGCATTTGTTGTTGTAACCGTTGAAAGCACACATCATTGACAAATAGAGTGATTTGCAGAGTAAACAGTGACTTGAAATATCCATTTCTTCCTCGCGATTCTTTTTTCTTCCATCTCTTCTTTGACACCACAATCATCGTCTCATTTTTATGTATGCACGCACACTCACGGACTCCCCTCCCCCCGCAGTGTTGTAGCACAGAGCGGAGGCTAAAGTGCCTCTCTGTCGCCGCTGCTGCTGCTGCTGCTGCCCGGTCGCTCGTACAAATATATACATGTATATGTGAGCAAACATATTTTTTGCAAAGGCTTAACTGGCATCATCCTTCCTCTACCTCCTTGCTCCTCTCTAAAATTGGAAACAAGTTTAGAGTTGAGAGAGTTCGAGTTGAATCTCACTCAGGAAGGTCTCATCTCTCTACAAATTCACTTACTTTCCAATTTCCAGTCAAATCAAATACAGACCCACACATAAACTGATTGACTGCTCGTGAGTGGCGCTTGTCGTTGGCTTTCGTATGTATAATATTTTGCCGTATTTTCCCAAGTCAAAGTTTTTGTTTGGTCTACAATAAACAGAAAGTATGTGTATGCGCCTAAGAAAGTGTCCCTAAACAAGACTTGAGAAAGTGGCTCACTAGCTACCACTCTCACTTTCTGGTACTTGTATCAGGTTGTATACATGCTATATACAAAAAATATAATAATCAGTAGCAAGGCTCGAATTTTTTTTGAATAAAATTGCAAAAATCTCAACAACAGCTTCTATTTCCAGAAGGAAAAGATACAAATGCAAGGGGTAGTAGCAACAGGGACCGTCAAGTCTGCGCGAAGACGGCATTCTTACAACAGAGGTTCACATAACAGATAAATTGCATTTGAAATGAATAAAGGAAGAAAACAAATGTGCAATTTCTACTGGAGGATCTCCCTCTCTACTTGGATCTACTTCGTCCTCTCCCCATTTTCCCTGATGTCAGAGCACTTGTTTTTTTCTACGTTTTTGCACATTTTTATTTGGTTATAACCAGTATGTAGGTCCTTTTTCGTGCCGGACTTATTTGCTTATCGTTAGTGAATATGTTGTTTTCTCTCTCCGATAAGATGGAGCATTGCAACTTGATAGACGAGTTGACCAAGTAGCCTCATTATTATATTTTTGAACTACTTAAACCGATTGAATTGGATTTAATAGAGGGAAAGGGAGAGAGGAGAAGATAAAGAATCGTGTAACGAGGCTTTGGAATCCGTATTGGTCTCTCGTTTCCTTACACGCCAAGGAATAAAAAGGAGAAATCCCCTTTGTCTTCTTGTCTATTTCACTCTTTCATTCTCGGTGTAGCAACGTTGTGCTGATGTAGTGATACTAGTTGTGGGAGGGAAAGGAAACAAGATTCGCAAGGGAAGTCAAGGAAGACTAACTCTGATTTAGAGTTAGTCAACGGGAGTGAAAAGAAAAATGTGAGGTTATCAATTTTCTTCTACAAGTCTACCCCTCTCTCTCTGTACGATCAACTTGTAGCAGTTCTCGAGAATAGTTCGTCTCAAGAACACTTTATCTGCAAATAAATTTCTTATTTCGTCTTCACTCTATGACGCAATGATACTGTACTGTAATAGGAAGGGGAGAACCGCGGCTCTGTTTTATCGTCGAGGTTATAGAAAATTGGATAAGAATAGTGGGGGCATAGATACAATTTGACTTCATTCCCGATGTGCAGGATATACTTTTTTAAGGTAAATAGTAAGTAGGGATGGCCGGACTTATCCATCCATTTTGTTTATTCAGTTTGTATATTTTGTATTTTCGTTGTTTCAATAAACTGAAGCTTTCCGTTCCGGGCAACTACGTAAGCAAAAAGTACAAATTTAAGAGCACAAACTCCAGTGGAAAAAAGCGGAGAGACTTCTGACAAAGATATTTGTCATTTAATTTTCAACAATTCACTGTAAATTGTTTGTATTTTACTTTTGATCCAAGGTATTTTTAATAACCGCTCCACCACGCAAAGTTACAGTGAAGTATACACTTTTTTTTTATACTTTTAATCATCAAATACAAGTTTTCGGAGTATTTTTAGACAAAGGGGACTTTCAAATCAAGGGAAATCAAATTGTTCGTTGTTGTTCTTTGTTGTCAAAGTACATATGAAAGTCATACTCTAACTGATTGTGAGTGGATGCATAAACTTTAAAAGACATGTAAGCGGGAACGTATAGCTGAAACTTTCGAATATCAAGAAGCTCTCTTAGTTTCATTGTTTTATTTAATTGGAACTAGAATCCTCATGTAAATCTATTACCATCATTTGGCTATTCTTTCGTCGTACATACAATTTTTTAATAATTATTTTACGCGTAATTCGGCAATATATTTTATCTGCACATCATTTTACTGACAAAGCGTTACGTATAACCTTTCTCGTTAATGATATCTCCCACGTTACCATAGGTTGAATAAGCAATTGTTATTGTACTAAATGTAAAATGTTAGCTAATTCGTATAGGGATATGTAATAGCATATTTTTGCTCTAGTTTAGTTTAACATTTTGACTTATGTTTCTTGAAGTTTTAATTTTGGATTCGATAGACGTTCCTTTTCAAGCCGCAGTATTTATTGTTCCATCAAAATGGCAAACTTGGCAAAGGGGGCACTGTTGAAGAAGTTTTCCAACAATAATGCATGCAGAGTACGTTATGATGTCCGTTAAATGACCATTTATACTAAATATTGATGGAAGGTTACATCAGGAGTAATTTAGCACATCACTCATTGTACACAGATACACACTTCGTCATCGTCAACTATCAAGCTATTTAAAGTGTCTTCGTTGGCGGCGTAATAGGTAGGCTTGATGTTTTTATTTCGCCAAAACTTCAAAATATTTATGCATTTTATTATTATTTATGATCTACAAACGTCAAAATATTTGGCTAAATGTGTTTTATTAATTTATTCCTACACATAGTTCAATATAACCTATCTTTCCAGTTGTTTATTTGAGTAGGTAAACAATTCAAAATCTAAAGTAGAGTCGACAGTGATGTTTTGTGCTCTTCGAAATACTTAGGTTATATGATGCTACAACCACACGCTAAATAAGCTTAACAACATTAACGCGAAAAGGCAAATAGTAGTGAAAATATGAAGTAGCAATTCAACAAGGGCATACGCTACACATTTGGATCCATTCATTTGTTAACTGTTTAACAAAACATATGGGGTCCTATGCTACTAATTTGTTTAATATTAAAAACAAATCAGAATTTCTAACAGGCTGAAAAATTCAAATTTATTAAAGTTACTAATTACTGATACCATAGGAAACAGCCGCTGTCAACAGCTGTTTACCAATTAATAATTTATTAAACGTATTTTTAATTAATGTTGATGCCATGATGATGATGACATCGAGAAAAAGATTGGGTTTATTAGTAATAATTTAAAAAAAATATAACAACAATCGTCGTGCGTGGCAATGATGTTATATCGCCGCAGTGTAAAACTGATTTAAAAAAATACACTCATGGATCAGGATCTTTAGATAGGTATACGTTCTTCCAAACTCGAGTATTTCTGTGGTGGGAGTTAAGTATTTTATTTTTTTACAACTTATTGTTAGAATCTTCAGTGAAAAATTGTTCTGTAAATTTTGTAAAACGTACAAAAACCTGAAGGCTGCTGGCATAAACATACAACTTTCTGTTAATGCAGTTGTCTGCACCTGCACGGATTGCATGGGCATGGCAGTGCAAACCCACATTAACGATGTTTTTGTACATGATTTTGACTGTGAAAATTAAGAAAAGTTGAAAATATGAAAAGACGTCGTGTGCAAAAAAGCGTGCAGAAGGTAATACCCCAAAAATACTATAAAACACCTTGTGAGCTGAAGTCTTGATCCCCGCAAAATTTTACCACCGCAGCTGTTTAAGTTTTTCAGAGAGCTGTCAACCATGTCACGTACATAGGAGAAAACTTATATGCTATTGCTATTATTGGTGAATACTCCATATGTTTACCGTTACGTAGTAAGTTCATATTTTGGCAGGACTGAAATATCATCAAAATATATTTTAAGTTCTCTCTCATGTAAGACGGCAATTTTCGCATATTCGATTATTCAGATTCATTTCCAAAATAGAAACTGTTAACTATGCAGTAAAGCTTTTAGACACATTTTTATAGCTCATCAGGGATGCGCCAGTAATCGAATTTGAAAAGGGACAGGAGCTATCATTTAAATATAACAAGCCGACGCTGCAATTTAGTTTAAAAGACAATTCTGACCACCGTGCGAAGACGCACACAGTTGGCCAAAAACTAGTCAAGACGGATCTGATTCGCATTTAAAAATCGTTGGGAATCGTTCACTAAAAGTGGTATCAAATTAATGAAATTTTCATACTGCTCGCTCGAGTGTTCTTGTATGCAGAGGTGTGACACTGGAAGCTATATATGGTTTCTGCTATTTACGGCGTCAAATAAACGATAGAATCCCTGCATATTGCTATAAATGCTTCTATTCCAAAATCGATAAACAATTTGATGGTAACTGCATATAAGGAAAGGTAATATGAAGAAGTATCTAACAGTAATTTACGTCAAACTAAATTGCTTACCCCATCCTCGCTGTTGTACTCGGCGTAGGCCGGATTGTTGCTGAACTCCGCGACAACATCCTTCAATTTCTTTGTAGAATCTGAAATTTCAAACAAAAACCGTGAAGGTAAATCAAATGCTTTACAATTCTAATGAAATTCTAATTAACAACATAGCAAAGCGTGGAAGCGATAGTTCGTTACAAATAAGCACAATTTAACAGATAAATACAATTAAATTGCAAATCATGCATATGTTTTGCTGGAAACGGAGCATTGCCACTGTGGAACCAAACAAAAATCATGTAAAAACTCGTCCTTTCATCTATTAGGGAAAGAGAAAGTTTCACAAGTTTCCTGTGAATACGCAATTACAGCGCATAATGTGTGAGACTGGCATTGTAATTAGCAAACTAGATTTAATTTCATTATATTCCGTCATGAATACAAACCGGAGCTGAAGTTTCTAAAGGACACCAGAAATCCTGTCTCCAAACGAAAAGAGATGAAGTATCAAAGCCCTAAACTACATATACCTGCAAATGTGGAACAAATGGTAGCTGTGATATCATGTGCACGTAAAACCTGCTAGTACGTTTTAGTAGCTTATTGAAATAAAAAATTCTAGAATCCTTGTGACAATGCAGGTGACGGTTCAAATTAAAAAACGAGTCGTTAATTTAATGATATACATATGGAAGTAGTGAAGATTTGCTTTTATATATTTTTTATAGAAAATATCGAGTTGGTGTGAGTACGGATATTCATGAATTAATAAAACTTTCAATAGAGAATTGTCTCGAACAGTATACACTAGTGAAAGAGTCCGAGAAGAGAGCTTATTATACAAGTGTGTACTTTTACTCCATGACACAGCTTATAGTTCAAGTTATCTAATATATTCCTTCATAATTCTCACGGATGTTGTATATGTTTTTGCCCCAAGTTATCATCATTCATTTGTATGAAGGCAGGGTGTTTTGTTTTATTGGCGAGTGATTTAGTCCAAATCATTTAGATTGCATCTTACACTCTAAACAAGTGTCTTATTATTACAATTTGAAAACTTTATAGTTCCCCACTCTGCGCTCACATCTATTACGGATTTTTCTCCTACTAAACCACTGGACAGCAACATGATAAATAGGCCCGCATTCACTGTATTATCATCATCATTCAATTCTTCCTATCATTACTGCTATTACCAGGAGAACTTCTGTTTTTCTCTCTCTCTTTTTCCACTTAAATAAACACAGTAATATATTTATTGCTGCACCATCGACGGTTTTCTCTGTGGAAAAAAAGCTTTCACCACATGCCATCAGTGTTTGAAGGAGCAGTAATATATAGAACCAATATGTATGGAGTACATAATCGACACAATACCCAGTTTCTTGTTTCGAAGCCACTTAATAAGTAGCAGCAGTATATTCTTTTGTTATAGTGTATGTCTGTTTGCCCGTTCATTAAAGCAATAATGTCACAAACGAAATATTTCCTTAAAACATTATTAGTTCATATGTAGGGACCTCCCCGCTTACTTGTGCTTATCTGGGCTATTCAAATTCACTTATGCTTTTCCCATATATTTATATATTCCCTTTTCCCTCAACCACAGTACATATCTGCCTGTTATCAAGCTCCACTGCACGCGAAGTAGTTCAATTTAAAAAAAACAAAACACTTTGTAAGTCCTTGAATCATGTCCTATTGTTCCTTCTTCCTATTTAATTTTTGGTCCACAGTAATATGGCGTAGAAATCAAACAAAGATCTGCCTGGAGCTCGTAAATTTTATAGAGTAGTTTTTCCTTACATTTGCCATTTATTTGTATTCCCTTATACTACCCGTCTTTATTATTACGTGTGTTCCCTATATTCAGGTGGATGCCTGGTTCGTGATTCGTAATGTAACAACATATTTATGCAATCGTGTCTTCAATATTGACGCACAGTAATATTCTCTCAGACCACTGACTTTATACCAGTTACCAGTAGTCGTTCAGATTATAACTCAATGCACCCATCCATCCATCCATCCATCTTGATTTCCCCCCTCTGAACTGATGTACCACTACTTAAGTAAACAATGTTCTGCAATACAATTTTCTCCTCTCAGTTTCTTTGCTCAATAGCTTATCCTATTATATGTTATGGCTTATTCTCGCTCTTACTCCACATCCCCGCGTCTGCTTTCTCTTGGTGAGCCAGCGATCATGGCGTTGATAATAATATATTGTAAGATCTTAAGGAAGAGAAATGTTGAATGTGGAAAATAGAATAGCTAGCGAGACATTGTCCATTTTTAGAGCTTTGTTTGAAAGACAAGGATAGCGATCACGACGATGATGGTTGTTTCAAAGGGAAACTAATGTGCCTCAATCTCCTTGACTTCCAGTGGATATTGGTTTTCGACAATATGCCCGCGGATATGTATCAAAGTAGGTGTAGACTAGAGAATGCTACTGACTACCGACTGCTATATTGCTCCTACAGAATATAGAGTATGATTGTATGAACGTTGACGATGATGCGCCATCTCCAGCCTGGCGGACTTGATGTAGTCGTTATTTCCTCAATCCAATTTGTTTGTATAGTTTATTTCACTGTGTAGAGTATCATCATCAGCGTTGTGTGATTGTTATGTTGTCAATACGTAGTTTTATAGCCCCCAACATTCTGTTCGCTCATCTACGTCTCTGGAAATGGAGGAACGATGTACATTCTCAGAATTGAAAATAGAGGGATGTGGAAACGACGACTCCAGCAGACTTGTTAATTTGCATATCTTTGAAATCGTTTATTTAATAAATGATGGGACTTCCTAAAGTTCGGGAATTCCTTTTTTAAAGCTATTCGAGAGGGCTATAGTAGTTAAGGAGGAAGCAGTGACGTCCGGTGTCGGTCAGGTAATGTTCTGCTTTCGGAAAATGCTAATCGGGGAGAAAAGTGAAAGATATTGTGGATACAAGGGAATAACCATACGCCTGTTGGGTGCGACGGATCGAACGGAAAAGGATTGTAG
Source organism: Callyntrura sp. NNG-2020 (assembly GCA_027744055.1). Taxonomy (NCBI): domain Eukaryota; kingdom Metazoa; phylum Arthropoda; class Collembola; order Entomobryomorpha; family Paronellidae; genus Callyntrura; species Callyntrura sp. NNG-2020. The sequence goes on along the minus strand of JAHZNE010007524.1, from coordinate 8,352 downwards.
AGTGTGCACGAAGCGAACATGGAAGAAAACGGTAATTCGGTTAGAAATGATTTCAGCTGTTACTACAATGTTTCTTAACCAAATGTTTTCTTTGTGGTTTTGTAGCGATGGCTGCTTCAACTTGCCCCAACGTGAAAGCCTTTGTACTTGAGGAACTATTACAACGTAGTAAGCCTCAGGATGAAGAAGGAACGGAAAAGAGGAATCAACGTTCAAAGGAAAAGTGTAGAGGACCACTTACAACTTAATCATGATTTTGGGAAGACAGTAGTCGACCATGGAAAGCTTACTGCTCCATTAAAAGTTAAAAATACCATGTCAAATGTCAGAAGTGAAAAAGCAGATAGCACAAAAAGATCAATCAAGCAACTAAAATGAAATGAAAAGGGAAGTCCTTGTAGGAAATGAGGTTACTTCCGGTGGACGTAAAAAGATAAAAGAACTACGCAGCCTTTTCTGCTTGGTCATCTAAGTATTCGCCATGTTCCTTCTCGGAAAGGCATTCTAATTTCTTTTTCTCTCTCTTATAATTTACCAACTTATGTAAAATGTTGCTGTGTATATGTGTAAGTACGGGATTATCGGGATATAAAAAAATGTTTAGCTATTAGAAATATTACGATCATCAGCGGGCGCATTTTATAGAAAATTCTCTTCGGTTTTCGTAATACCCTTGCCATCATCACCTTTCGGATCAGAAAAGGGATGATGAAATTCTTTTTTTTTGTTGCAGTTTCAACTACCCCATTGCGACTTGGAGCAATATATAATCGATTATATTCCTAAAATTGTATATGCAGTTGAACTAAAAATGTATTGTCAGAAACTGCGATTTTTTGTTGCATTCATTAAAAATAATGAGACGATAGTTGAAAATTGCTGTTCTCACACTCTTTGGCGAAGTAGTCTAATTATGATTCTTGCAGAAAACGAAGGACGCTGTACAAAATACATATAAAAGTTTTGATTTTGACTGCAAAATCCTCCCCATATATGATATGCCTACCTATTCTAATACATACACATCGTTATTATTACTGTCAAGCTTAACTATCTCGGCGAAAATTGGAGCAGTTTGAGATGTGTAAAGGCGTACCTAAATTACGTCAGTAATTAAGTAACTGGATGGGCAAAACAAGTAGTACACCATCAAAAGTTGATGTACGACTTTACTGATGAATGATTACAGCGCATCACCATTCTATATCGTAGGTTAACAATATGACGGGATACATGGATTTTTTGAAACGGCGCAAAAATTAGTAACAGAAGGAAGAACAGCAATTTAGAAATGTAATTATATGTATTTGGTTACAGCTTCCATAAATCATCTGTGTACGGTGTTCCGACAACTTTTCTTTGTAATCTCCAATCCCTGTATCATCATTCACTGTACGAACAAATAAGATAAGGTAAACGGACGTAAATTAGTAACTACTAGTGACTAGCAGCAGCCGTGCGGCTAAAACTACACATAAAAGAGTTTGATGTAACTAAATGAATTAAAACGATCTTCTGCTCAAAAGGGACGTTGCATTTGTACAATAGGTAGACGATATACGTACAGGTTGCCTGTAGTGTGCATTGGGGCTGCTGTTCTCAATTGCTCCAATTTAGCTACACTATTAGCCAATTTTATTTATTACTAACGGTATTTTAAGCCAGTGCAATAATGGTGGTAATTTAAACGAGGTCCGTTAAAAACTAACAATAATCGGTTTTTACCATCCAGGCTTTATGACCTTTCGACTCTTTTAAAGGCTTTTTTGTGTGACTCGCAGAAAAGCTTTCTACAAAATCGTGAAGGAGAAATGGTTTTTTGCCTCTTTGGAACCCAGTTTCTTTCTTCAAAATGCGAAAATTGCATCTTTCGTTTTTGTTTCTTCAGCTTAGTCAACCTTCAACGTACAAATTCCAACTTTCTCATTTTACTGACTAAGCTTTTTTATATCCGTCCTACTTCTACTTCTGTACCGTCAGTACTCTGTTACTACTGCTACTACTAACAGTTCGCGTCCGTAAAAGCAAGGGGAATCTTACTACTCATATTTTATTTCGACGAATACCTACAAGCCTACGAGAAATTGAACGTTTTTTCTTCATGTACCTTGTGCAGTTGATGATGATACTATTTTGAAGATTATATCATCAACAAAACAGCAGCGAGTTGTTGTTTCAGCAGAAAAAATATTTAAATGAGCACAGTCAACCACAGCAGGGAAGAGAAATAACAATGTTTTTTTGCTGCAGTATGTGTGTTTGTATAATGGAATATTAGAAGTACTACTTTTTTTGCCCCCTTCCTCCGTCTGACATAAACATATTACTATACCAATAATAGAGTGTAAAAAGACCTTGAATCAAGATCATTAAAATCTCATTGTAAAGGCGCATATATATATTTGAACAATCCTTTCATTCTTGTTCATGTCTGTTCATACAGAAAATAAGATGCATCATCCCATTTTAATGGAAAAAATAAAATCATGCTTTGATAAAATAGTTGGGGTCATGTTACATAATATAAAAATAAGTACTATTTCAACATTTTCTGCTCCTGCTTCCTCCGTTTCTTTTTGCGTTTTACGTGCATTTTCCTTCCCAGGGTACACCACACATCCTGAATGGTTTATTTACTTTCTCTTTTGCCTACGTGCGTCTTTCTTTCTCACAATTCTGGTGCAAGATATCCTCGCAGTTCTTTTTTAAATTAAGTAAAAAGTCGGAAGCACATTAGTTTCACCATTTCCTTTTTGCTCTGTATGGATAGATACACTTGGCAGGCTGACATTTGTAGTTACATTTGTAATTCGCCAACTGCAGTATTAAAAGTATATCATCAGTAGCTACGCCAAACAACAAAAGTCCTATGCTAAGGAGGGTTGCTCGGATTTAAAAAAAAACATATTGCGAGTTGCTAAAAAAAAAGAAACTCAAGAACAAGACCAAAATCTGACTTTCGTATGCTTTTCAACTTTCATATTATTGTATTCTCTCGTTTGCTCCTCTCCTCTTTTTTTGCCTGCCGAAAATGGCGTCGGTTTCGAAGAATGAATTTTGCAGAGATTAAATTATTCGCTAACATTTTCAATATTTTACTTTTACAATTTTTCCATATATTACAACATTTGTCTGCGGCAAGGATACCGTTTCCCTTCTTCTTTGTGGAGAGTGTTGTATAAAACATTTTTCTCCTTAGACTTCCACCTTCTTTGAGCAGAAGATTGCAGTCGTCACAATACATCATTTCATTTCTTCACCTGTTCGCTTTGAATTTTTCTTGCAGTGTAATAAAAAATATCTCAAAGGAGAAGGAAAACGGCGGTGCAGAACAGAGCCATCGTGTAAATAAATACAAGAAGTACAAACACGAACCCACACAGCGGGATGATGATGCAAAGGAATAAAGGAACAACTTTTGTTGGAGTTATCCGGAGAGGATATGCATACATACATATATATAACATCGTTATACGCCTGCGTACGTGGATCTAAAAATGTACGCAACATCGAATTTTTCCTTGTCGTTTTCATATCTTCTGTTATTTCTTCCAATCTCTGCAGATTTCAACGTGATAACGGAAACTGCTGTAGTAGCAAAAATTCGCAAACTATATTGAAGAATGCATATTTCTGGCTTACACGAAAATGATACGTCGTTCGTTTGTAACTCGCAGTTAGTATGTCAATAATTCAAAAGGAAAAAATGCCTCTGAAACTTGTTGAATATTAAGTAATCTATTATACCGTGTATTCATGCAACCAACAGACCCGTTACTCTACACAGGGTTAATTTAAATGAATGCGTATTTCTATTTTCGTAACAAGGTACTAAATACAAAGTTGGATGTAATTTACAATTTACCTTGAAACTCACGCCATGCATCATCAGTCAAGTCAAACTGTGTTTGCTGGCTAACTTTTCATAACTAGCAATATATTATTCCCCCTTCCATAGTCAAGCCCGGCATCAATGGGAAAGAAAAGCTGAAAGGGGAAACTTCTTCTGATGATGACTTTTTGAGTTTCCCTTCATTATTTTCATTTAACAACAACAAAGAGCTAGCTGACAGCATTTAGCAGAACCTCATCATGGTAAATAAAATGTAGCAGTTTTCATCATTATGGAACATATGTATCTACACACACACATACACACAGAAACACACAAAGTTAGCCCCTATTGTGTATTTCTCCAGGAAACATCAAGGGAAAGCTTTTTCCTCCGCCTGGCTAAATACACAAGGAGAACATGTATATAATCACTCGGCAATAGCGAGAACAATTCGATTACAATAAAGGTAAGACAGGACGTTGGGGACAATGATACGAGAATCTTTATTACTCCCGGTGGTGGTACCATGCTACAACGAAACAAAACATGTTCTCCAACTCCGCACACATTTCATGTGGGTGACACGAATGGTCTAAAGCAAGATGAAATTGTTCCTGGTACAAGTCTACAAATATGCACTGGGCGACAAACATGTCTTCTTTGAGTCAAATGGAACAGTACATAAACACGCAGCCGTAGAGTACTCATTTAAGGTTGTTTATACAGTCAATTTTATTTGAACAACCAAAATATGTATTAGATTACTCTGCTGCTAAGCCATCAACGCCATAATTTTTGTATTCCCATGTTTTTTTTCGTTCAGACCTTACGCTTCCCTTGTTTGATATATGCACTAAAGGGGGAAAAGCTTTCTCTTTAGCAAAAACTTGTCTAAAGAATCATGCTCCTGATTATGGTACTCCAGCAAGCACTATCTTCATTATGGGAAGCTGAAAGTAGACCTCCTTAATGTTATTCTCTCGTCGGTACGAGGCTACAGTCAAAATGAAATTTTTTTGGTTCCCTTTGTGTTTAGGGTGATATAGGGAGAGAAAGTTGAAACGTATTATCATATGTTCCCCAAACAGGGACATACATTAGTTTTCCTTTTTTTACACATTCCAACTATTTTACATTTCATCTGTTCACGTAATGTGTGCATGATTTAGCTGGATATTATTGTTATTACTGAACACTCGTGACTTGATGTCTTTTACATTTGCAGAAGCACCAGAGAAAGGAGGGAGGAGAGTGAAAGAGGGAGAGAAAGAGGGAAAAAAATCTCTTACTTTTCACTCAGACATATAGAGAGACGCAAGTTGATTCCAAATTCGTTTTAGTTTCTTTGGCCCCCTGGGGCTCCCGAAATTGCCGCTTTTCCTTGTCATGGCAAAATAACATAATATATAAAATTCCAGACGAATCCATCTCCTATAGACGTGTAAGTCCGTAGCGGGCGGGCGTTTAAGAATATATGATGATAGCGTGTAGTCGCGTTATTTCATAGTAGGACAAATATTACTTGAATTTAGCCAAACTTCTGATCATGACATCAAGGTTTCTTTTGTAATATTGTCACTGTAACTGTGTGACCCGTGTGTTGTAAAATAATCTTTTTACTGCTCAATTTGTCATTTCCCTCACTGCATTTGGCGGATTTTTCGCAAATGGCAAATGCAGTAGGAGAAACCAATAAAATATGTGATAAGATGAACAATCCTGGATTTAGACAACTTTAATATATGTCCTACTACAGATCACGGGAAGTTAGTCATGCAATTGAACAAAAGTTTCTGCAATTACTTACATGCAATTTTAAAAAGTTGATCTTCTCTAAGAAGTAATGCTGTCAGCTCATCTGAGCTAATGAATATTTAACAGACAATCTCACCCTCATGTGTCTCTAAGTGAAAGTCTTCCATTCACTAGGAAAGTTAACAAAGTTCCGACTGCAGAGAAGGAGACAAGAAGGCTTCATATTTTTTATTTTAATTGCACTAAATTGCACAGAAAAAAGGGGAAAATCGAATCGTACATCTTCTTTGCTGTAGGCGATTTTTTTTCTCTCTCACAAAGCCCAAAAAAGTTCGTAAAGCGTAATCCGGCAAAAGACCGACATTTTTCAAAAGCAATTCCAACTTTTACTCTATGATTTCATACTCGAATGAGTTTAACTAATGAAATACTGTTTATTTTGACTTCATTTAAAAAACAATATGTTCCTCGCAGAGGTGGTGTTCGTAGAAAATGGGATACAGACAGAAAGTAGCAACATCATGATCATTGTCTAAAGTCAACATAGACATTTCTACACTTTCTCGTTTCTCCCATCGAGTGTCACCATCCACGATAAACAGGACCGTGTGTCAACACTGCCACTTAAATCAACAGAGAGTTGTTATAAAAAGCCGTTTAAAGAGCTGACCGCATTAATCATTTTCATTAAATTATTTGCTGTTCGTAAATAACGTCCGCAAAGCCAGGGTTTAAAGCTGGACAAAGCAAATAACTCTTTGTTGTCGCAGGGCCATAATTTGGTTTCGAAAGAATACATGTTTGAAATTTCCGTTGATGCGATGTTGTTGCTCCCTTTGTGTCGCAAATTGTGCGCATCTCATAGAAGAGTGAACAGAGTGCGTATAAAATTAAGGCTGTCCTGTAACGGAAAAAACATGTTTGGTGAAGACCTTTTGACATTTGATTCTACTTTTCCTTTATTTGAGAAAAGTGGGTGGATGTTTTGGAACAAAAATGTTTTTGATTATACAAGCACAGACAGTCAAGCGTGCGGTACAAGACACATTGAAACTTGAAACTCCTGTTGAAAACGTGTAAATAGGTACGGCAAACCGCCTTTTATCTATTTCCGTTCATTCAAATTCCACTTTACTTCACGCCCCTTGAATTTCATCCTTGTGATCTTGTATGTAGCTCTCAGCCCTCTGTATATTATTGACTAAACAAAAGTGCTGAAAAAAAGAAGATTTCAAATCTGGCATGTGTTCGGAATAAATCCTGTTTCTTGAATTAGCAAGAAAAGGAGAGGGGGAAGATTTAGGATTTTAATTGGAGTAGTCAAAGGGAATCGAGAGAAGAAGCAGGATAATGAAAAGCTGATGGAGTATAATAGGATGAAGAAAATTAAATCGGATTAAATTAGAGGATGGTAACTATATATGAGTATACCAGAAAGACGACCTCCCATTCCCCGGTTTACTCGAAGCTTAGTTGATACTTAGAATGGAAAGCTAATTCCATGATATCCAGAAGTATAGAGCCTTTGAGCCAATGTGTGGTAAATTGTAGCAGGGTATAGATTTACTGTATGAAACTGAACTTTTCTACCGACTATCATCTACTTACAAGTAGCCCGAAGGCACTGTTTGATTTAGTAGGTCTATTGTGGATCGTTCATACTAAAACCAGTTCCTCATTGAACCAAAACCTGGTACTCAATTTTTGTACGTGGACCTTTATACTGGACACTGGACGCTGACCCTTCAATAGTCAGAAAGAAAGGCCGTTCCGAAAATTGGTTAGTAGGGCACCACCAGCATTTCCGATCAAACAACGCTCTCCTGATACTTGTTAGTTGTCAACTAGCACAAAATTATAAAATGTGACTTCGATTTTTATCATGGTGACGTGCTTCGTACTTTCGTACATAAGATTTGGCAGAGTAGCGCGATGGGCGAATTTTTTATCAGTCAGTAGTAAGGTGGTAATAGACTTATGATGAAATGGGGTTTCATTGGTCCTTTGAAAGGGATTCTACTATCTATTTGCCTATGATTTGAAAGTACATATTCAAAACTAATTGTATTCGTTTTTTAAAGGACTCGTGACCTACCATAATGGAGAAATAAAGTATCTTTTCTATACGTCCTATCGTATTTGATACTAGCATGGAATCAATGAAGCTACAATCGTTTAGTGAAGCATTGCTGTAAAAATCAGTCAATGTGTAGGTAAATACACGTATGTAATTAAACTGCCAAGTTAGTCAAAGACTCTTGACGTTCAACATATAATTTTACCTTGCTCTTTCACATCCTCGGGGAAATTTAATGTAAATATATCCAGAAATAGCTAATTAATTGAGAGTATATCCATTACACATTAAAAATACAATCAAGTCGTTTAGCGCTATTGGTTTAAAAATAAATAAGTTCTGTGTCATTGCATCATTCATCTAAATCTATACTAGTGCCTACCAGCACAGCGCTATAGCTTTACGGCAGATTTGAGAGATACATGTAAGCTAGAAGTTGTAGTGCAAACAAACATGTCGCATCCCTCTGTAATCAATGAGTCACGAAGAACTTGATAATTACTACAAAGGAGAAAAGAGAAGTTGGAGGTGCAGTCAACAGAATAAAAAAGGAAGGAATAAGGATTGGGTGTCAGGCACCGTACGTTCCCGTCCGCCGTCTTTTTTCTTAAGCCTTTTTAATCCTTTACCTTTAGGCAACAAAGGTTCCGCTGTGAAAAATTAGGTACTTGCTAACAAGTGTGTA
>JAHZNE010007523.1:0-19123 GCA_027744055.1 Callyntrura sp. NNG-2020 | reverse complement strand
CCTTTTTAAAGTGACCCTTCTTAAAGGCTTAAGTGTTTCATCGGCCGATGGAACGCTCGGCCACGGCAACATAATCATTTCGGCCAATAAAAGTATAGATGCATGATTGCCATCAAAGCTCAAACAAGGCGTCACTGAACTGAGCATTATTGCAAACTAACAACCAATAAAAAATTCATGCCAAATCGCCAAGATACTTTTTTTCGCCAATTGTCATTTTCATGAGCGCCAAACCCATTGAAATGTCCGTACCACAGTACAGTCCGTTATTTTAGACCTTGAACAGATAAAGAAAATGATTTTCTGGTAACACTGCCAATGAAATTTCTTTCATTGTACACCTTTTATGTAAGTATGTAATTTAAACGAGGGTAATGTAATTTTAAATCTTAGGCGTCTTATCCAAGGAGCTCGCATTTACATAGAGGATGAATCAAAGTTAAAAATCGGGTCCCAAAAATTCCCCCATTTAAGTAGATGCATTGCAAGCAGTTGCTATTTTCAACGTTGGCTGTAGGCAACGAATATTTAAAACTACATGAATTGTTATTTTTTAATAATACTTAACAAAAACTGGTTAATATAACAATGCTATATTTTTTATAACACCTGCTCAGTCAGCGGTAAACACATTCTATTAATCATTTGATAACCAAACGCCAAAAGATATCCTTAATTGCATCGTGCCATTAAGGTAAGGTGTAGTCAGTTGTACACCACCTAGGTGTATGTTACCTTAGTGCCTTTTCATGACCATCTCCATTATCCTTAATCAATGGCTTAGCCAGGACCGAGGTTTGAGGGGTTAAATGTTATTTTTATACACCACTTCTTCAATCTTTATATTTATATATTTTCAAGTTGGGGGAGGGGGTCCAAATGGCTCCTCTGACCCCCATGGGCGACGCCCTTGTTGTTAATGTTACTACTGGTAACCATTGACAGTACTGATCCTTCAGGATGATTTGGGAAATGTGGGTGATAAGATGATAGTTGGAGGCTGGAGGAAAATAATAAAATAAAGATATACAATCAACAATGAGATTCATCATAACTCCTTGATTTCTATCGCTGTTGGAACCTTTTTCCGAACACCTAATGCTTCCTTACACCTTGCTTGGAGTATCAACCATTATAAAGTTCTATATCTCCTATCATTTAATTTGAAGGTTAAAATACATACCATCATGAATGCTTGACCTTGTAGTAAATCAGTTATATTTTAGTCTTGGCTGCCATCACATCAATTTGACATTGAAGAATCCCTCATGTACCGGTCGTGAATGCGAGTCAGGATAAAATGGCGCTAGCTACATATTCACGGCTAATTTTAGTTTTTCAACTGGGAATTGTCCCATTACGAGTTATCGGCCAAATTGCCCCAATAAAAAGTTCTTATTTTCACGGCATATCGGCATCATTGCGGGTTTCCAATAACCAACGAGAGTTTTTACCAAGTGCAGGAGATACGGATAAACCACTGGTCAAAATTAGGGATGGAGCATTACGCGGATTCACTTTAAGGACGATTAACTGGAGAGCTATTTCCGCTTTTCAATCGATACCATTTGCAGCGCCACCCGTGGGACCTCAAAGGTTTCAGGCACCTCAGAAAAATAGACCCTGGAAGGGCACACTTAACGCCCTCCCCCAGAGTCCTCAGTGTCTTCAATTAGATTTTTTAAGAGGTTACGAGGTGCATGGTCAGAGGGATAACATCGCTCAGTTTGGTGGAAACGTCGATGCTGTCACTATATTTGGTCAATCCGCTGGAGGTGGATCCGTGGGTAGAGTTGTTTATCAGTTGACATCTGAATCTCATGAATACTGAATTGTTTTCGTTGTATATGTGTTTACAAGTCTATCCATAGGTCTCCACCTAATTTCCCCTCTTTCTCGCGGGCTCTTTCACCGGGCTATTACCGAAAGTGGGACTGCATTCCGCTCTTGGGCGAATCCTCAGAATATTTCCACGACGGCAAAACACCTCGGTGAGATATTTCATTGTCCAAGGGGCTCGACAAAGCTGTTAGTAAGTTGCCTGCAGGAAGTACCAGGACATGCGCTGGCGTCAGTACAACTAACCTTTATGCAATGGTCAATTTTCCCGTTCACTCTGTTTGAACCCGAAATTGAGGTGGATCTACCCGGCGCGTTTATGACAAAACCACCGGCGCAGTATTACGAAGATGGAGAAGCTGCTAATGTGACATTACTCACGGGACTAGTGCAAAATGAAATGAGCTGGCTGGTCAGCGCCATGATACAAGATCCAAGATTTGTTGAGGGTGTTAACAGAAATTGGGAAAGGGTGGGGCCTATCATGCTGGGATTGGAAGGCAGTACACCAGAGGAAAATGCAGACAACGCGAGAAAGATTTGGCGATTTTACATGGGTAGCAAGAAGCTGACATGGAATTCCAGGATGAACTTTGCACAGGTAAGGTGATATCATATGAGGTTTCCAAACTTGTGGGGTAAAAATAAATACATTCTATATATGCTTGGGGATCAGTTGTTTGGAGGTCGAACATTTAATCAAGGTGCTCTTGAGGCAATGCGATATCACTCCATGTACACTGGTCGGCCTGTGTACGCGTACCGTTTTTCATATCAGGGTCGATACAGCAGCGTTCAACATTTTGGAGCAAAGCCGGAAGATTGGGGTACAATGAACCTCGTATGAACGATGTTCCGTTCAAATTTAAATTTCCATGTTTAGAAGAGTTGCTCGGCGGAAATTAATTCACATCTCTTGGCTTTTGTAGGGGTAGCCCACATGGCGGATCTGATTTATCTTCTTAATAATCCGGATTACTATGGCTCCCTACATTCCAATAGCAGCAATGCTTCAGACAATCAAATGAGTGGTATGATGACACGAATGTGGGCCAATTTTGCCACGAGTGGCAACCCAAATGATGCAAGCTATGGCACCGGTCGTAAAATGCTTTGGCAACCCATTGAACCTGCCACGGATACATTTTCTCCCGTATGTCTTTTAGACTTGAACTTAAGACCGAAAATGATAGCCGACCCATATGAACAGGAATACCTCTTTTGGATGCAGGAAATTAATTCTGTAAATTGATTTTTTATTTAAATTTTTAGTTTTTTTTAGCAAAGTCATGTTTAAGTTGGAATTGGGGGCTTGATGAGAGTAGAATTGTGTGGTTTTAGCTATGTTTAACTAATAAGTCATGGTGCATATGTTTTTATAGATCTTTGATATTGTTTTTGACGTGAAATGAGTGATACTATTGTTGTTATTACGATATGTCTCTAGCCAGTTGTCATAGATAAACGTAGTGAATTCGAGAAAAATTATGGATAAAAGTTTTATATTTTTATTTATTTACATTTTTATACAATGTTGATAATAAAAAGTATTTAAATGATAATATGGGAGCATAATAAAAATAAATTAATTTGTACGACCACACTAAAATAATGTTCAATTTAAAAGCAATGTTTTGTTAAAGTTTTTCATATGATGCACGACGTATTGTCGACTTGGGCCGAAAGAGTTCAAGGAATGAGAATTTCCCGTTGGAATACACATGGTCCCCTTCATAAATTCCACTATTGGTCATGCTACATTGAATTATCGTAATGATTAAAAAGCCGGTGACCGTCGACACCACGAGGAGTCCTAATCCGAACAGGATAAATTCTAAAAATGAAAATAGTATTGAATATATTTTAGTTGCATAAAATACAACGATGATGAAATTGGATTAGTCGGAAATGAAGTAGGTAGTAGTGGATATTTTACGGAAGGAGTTCAGTGAGCAAGAAGACTCTACTGAAGAGGAAGTCCATGGTGACGGTGCTAAACTATTTTTCAGTACAGATTTTTCTTCTCCTTCGTTGGATATACTATCCTGTAAGCTTCCTCCGTCCAATTGGCACTCTTGTTTCCAGTTAGTGGGAATTAGATGACGAGTCAATTCCATGTACGTCTCGAGTTTACAAGGGTGGCCGCAATTTGGGTGGGTCAGCAAGTAAGGATCTCTCGTTGTGTCATTTCGAAAGTGGATCTGGTAAAAATACACCGAAGACGTCATAAATCTGTTGTTTGGACAATGATTCGGTGCAAATTAATTACGGACATACTTCAATGTGGTAATCCAACGAGTGTTGATCTTGGTGCAATTCAATTATCAAAGCAGACGCGTATGGGGGACACTGTGGGTCGAAGACGCCCATTGTGTTCATAATTCTTCCCAGGGTGGAGTCGTGAGCAGAGTACATGATCATCTTACGGTTTACCCCATGATGAACAGAGTGAACTACGACATTGTCGTCGTCGTTGGGACTGTGGCTGTTCCCACTATCGGCGATGTTGAGAGGACCAGTAATAGCTTGCATGTTTTTAAGGAGAAGATGAAGAAGAGGTCCACCCCACAGACGCTTCATCTCGTTGGTGTACGTGGGCCACGTGTTGACAGCAGAAAAAAGCTCTAAAAGTTTGGAGAGAGTATTGCCTTGAGCCCAGCTTGGAAGGGTGTAGTTATGGGCGTCCTGTGGAGAAAAAGGGCATTGTGAAAATCCCCTCTAAAACTTGTTCCAATAAAATGAGCAAAGAAAGAAAAATCTTTAGTTTTGCGCACCTGCGCGTAAAATATGTCCAAAAGAGGGTATAACCCTTTCACAGTGGTAATATCCAATCCTGAATGTTCTGCACAATATTGGATAAACTCTTGATGTTCTTGGTTCAATTTAAGGACCACTTGGGAGGACGAATAAAATTCCGTTCGCAGTTTGGAATATTTCGGACACTTGACGTTGTTGTGCAAGTACTGCAATTTAAAATAATTTTGTACAATTAAATCTTACTCGAAATTGTGATGCCGATAATCTTTTTTAAAAAGATATTTACCCTGTCCTCCTTTCGTGGAATCGTTCTTAAAGGGATTGGCTGCCAATCCAAGTCCGGATTCCAGGGGTTCATCGCTGGAGGGAACAACCCTGCCAAGTTGGATTCCAGACTCATGATGGTACGATCCATGTCTGAGGACGTAACATACAGCTCCGTAGGAGAATACTTCTTCGCCAGGTAGCCATCGTAACGATTGCGTAGGAATTGACCTAATTCGTACTGTTGCATTTTACCCCGCTAAAAAGAAAAAAAAAGATACCACTCATTTCGTTAGCACTGCTATCTTCAGCATTTCAGCATTTCCATGGCTATATAACTTACATTTGTGAGCTGGGCGAAACCCTCTGGCCACAGTTTATCAAAGTCGTTAATGTAGGGATCATTTGGGTAAAATTTTGTGGGGGCTCGGTCACCATGACGAAAGACCTAGTCACAAGTAAAGTCACACCAGAAAAGATTAAAGTCGTAAAATTCCTTATGCGCAATATTTGTTACTTTCCTTATCTGTTTTCTTACCACTTGAACCAGTTTTAAGGTATCCGTGTTCCTTTTTACTCCCGATACAAAAACCCCTGTTGTCAATAGGACACTTATCAACAAAATTTTACCATCAACTTTAGCCATTTTCTTAAAATAACGAAACTTCTCGTTTCCGAAACAACTTGAAACTTTGCTTGGGGCTACTGGAGACTGCAGTTGCTAATGTCTAAAATTGAATGATGCACTATGCTTGCAAGCCTCCTACATTTTATAGTCTTGGATTTCTTTCTTTTCCCAGTTGCTCTAACAAAAAACTTTCCCCAAAATTTCGTTTCACTCAGAAATGCTTACAACAACGGAAAGTATAAAAACTCGTATTTGTTCAGTTGCTTTTGTTTGATTTTTTCTCTTCTAATTATGCAACTAGTGGAAGGTGGAATGTTTTAGAAAAAATGTTGGTATAGCCGGGACAATAGAAAACTACGTTAATAAGATTTATCGCACAACGAAACTGATTATATTTTGACATCAAAAGATAAGCAGATGTGCTAGTGTGGCACGGCCATTTATGTTCGGATGTACCCTGTCTTCTCCGGTTCAGACAAAACATACTGGTAGTGAGTGACGTGGTGACTTGGTCAGCGATAACAGAATTGAGCAAACAATCCCGGCCACTGACCTATGAATATTTTCATGTGAAAGCATCTACAGTCTACAATAAAATGGGTATGCTACACGCACGGTTTCAGGGGTAGCTTCGCTCAGGACAAAACAAAGCATCCTTCATTCAACTGCCCAAATTTACTCACCAATTCTCTTTGCGTTTACAGTTGCTTGATGAGTGGATTTCTTATCTTTATCATATTACAGAATGGTTGACACAATGAATGTTTGTGTTTCGTCTACTCACAATGCTTACGTTTACTGAAAAGGAAAGTGTTCTGTTGAATCATAACAATAATCTCTTACATCGACTGGGGGTAAGTAAAAGGGACCTGTTTAAGGTATTCCCAGTGGACAGTAACGAAAGCCAAAGCCTAGGAAACACCCCCTTTGGAAAACCGCGGGAAGACGGCATAAAACCAGGAATGAATCAGTACTTCCTTTGTGAAAAAACCTTTTATTGTTTTATTGAAAAGAAAGGTTTAACATGAACAAGAAGCTATTCCCAAAAATAGCATCTAGTAGCATGGTTTAAAAAAACGTTGTTTTTTAAGAACAATGTTGTCGTAGCACTGGTTTGCCTAATACATTTAGCATAGTAGGTTATCTACATGAACGTTTGAATACACCGACGCTGGCAACTAACAAAAATACAGTCCACAATAGCAGTGCCACAAGACCGGGCCAAACAAGCTGATGCGTCAGTCCAACTCCGCGAACAATCACAGATCTTAGGGCATTGGTTGGTAGGTACGTTGGTAGTATGTATCCCACCGCTTGCCAAAACTGGGACCTCCCTTCTATTGGGTACAAGCCTCCTCCAAGAAGCAACAGTATAATAAGTAGCGCGAATCCACCAAGCATTGCTTCCACCTCATCTTTGCAAATTGTCCCTATGAAAATTCCAAGGGTCGTACCAAACAGACCTGCCAGCAGGCAAATAACCAGCCATATCCAGATGGGTCCCAGGATAATAAATCCGAAAACAAAGTGAAGGACACATTGCCAAATAGCAATTTGAATAAGACAAATGACTGCATGGGTGGCAAGGTAACTGACTATTAGGTCCATAATTTGGAGACCGGCTACCCGCGCTCTATTTAATGTTCCTTGTTTACGATCTAAATTGAAAGAAACTTGCATCAAAACAATGATGAATCCAATTAGCATTATGCATTCTAAACTAAACACACCAGCTATGAACACAAGGGCACTGAATCCACCGGTTACTCCGACTAAAGAACTAAAACATTTCATCTAATTAGTTGAATAGCTTGTTTACTGATTACGCGGGAATATAATTTAAGAGAGAGAGAAACTCTATTTACGTTAGAATTATTCCAGGCATGATAAAAGCAGTGATGCCGCCCTCCTCCATCCCATATACAGGTTTGCGAAACTGCAATAACAACACGTGGGAAAATAACAAAAGCTGTAGTTAAAAATGTTACTTGTTAAGTTGTTAGAGTAAGCAAGCTGCTCTGTAATTTATTATACAAATAGAGGCAGCTCTGCCACTCTCGCGCCAAGTCCACATGACCACGCAAGCTCTTGGAGGTACGCGTTAAAGGAAATCATCAAGTGGGATGTGAGAAACATTGAAGCGATGTATTCTAGAACAGCATTTTAAATTTTAATTAATTAAATTGTTGTTAGCAAGTAGGTCGTGACAGTAGGATAGTTTTACTGTACGGGAATAGTCAAGCCGTGTTGGAATGCGAAATCCATACAAGGACGAGTTTGATGCCCATTTACCCTCCAGAGCAAAGTTGCTTGCGTGCACGGAGTAGTTGGTAGGGATGCTTAAGAAACCCCAGGTGTTGCCCCAGTGAACTTCATTGAGAGCCTCCTCCTCGGAGTCAAAAGGTTTCAAAGTGACCCGGCTGTTTTCTTCAAGTAGGTTAAGAAATTTGCAGCTCAACGCGGATACGTCACATGAGTTGCTGTCATGACGAGATAAGCTGCAGTCCTGGGTCCAGTTGCCCAGTTCGTGATTCACTACGCCCAACGGCATTTTAAGTGGTTCCGAACCGATGACCAGGAAGCACAGTGCCCCGTGAATGGTAGGAAGGATCAAGCTTAATCCAAAGAAACTGAAAAAAAATTGACGTCAGATTCCTTTCGAAAACAAAAATGTTAAATAAAGACACGCTTTCTAAAAAAAATTGAGCTTGAACCTCGGATGTCGTAGAAAAAACAGAAAAATAGAGATGTTCAGCCCGTGAATTCTTACTAACGTAGAAAAACCTATAGTGCGTTTCCCCCCATTATTACTCTTTTCCTGCTTCACATTTGGAACTCCATCCAAATTCTGGCGTACATCAGAGTCGAACTTCCAGAGGTTGTATCGCTGTGCCGGAACTGTCCGTTTCTGCTTATTAGCGTTTTCATCGTGAACTATAGGTTTATTTGCGACCGTTTTTTCATGAGAGTCTCCCTTTCTGCAAAGTTTTAAAACGACTTGCTCTAATAATTCGCATCCATGTTTTCGAAGAAGGGTGGATGGAGCCTCCTCAGCTATTAGTTGACCTTTTCGCATTACGCCAATCTACGAATAATGGAGGTAATCATACACAAGTTCAAATATAAAAAGTGTCTATGTAAAACTGAACATACCATATTTGATGATCGTGTTTCTTCTATGTAATGTGTAGTTATGACGATGGTTGTTTTGAGGTTCCTCACAATTGTGTGTAAATAGTCCCAAATCCTATTATTAATATCCCATATAATATTACTGTCACTAGAGATCATTCAAATTGTACGTCATACTATTTAGGATTTTACTTTTCACGAAGAAGGGGGTCCAATCCTAAAGTGGGCTCGTCAAGCAGTATTAAAGAAGGTGAATGTATCAGCGCCAACGCCAGTGACACGCGTCTCTTCTCACCCCCACTAAAAACAATCATTTAAACTACTGTTTCAATTCAATAAAAATAAGAGCATTTGTGTTGCATGAAGAGATCCCTCACCTTAACTCACAGACCAGTTGAGATCCCTTCGGCAAATCAAGCAACTGACAGAGAAAGCTCCACTGGTCCCTTTCAGCATCCCTGGTCATGTTGTAAAGGCGCGAGTAAAACTGGAAAACTTCCCTCACTTTCAGGTGCTGATACAAGGCACATTCCTGGAAATTGAAAATAATAACGAACATGTGCCTCCACTTACAACGATAATAGTTACACACATGACGGATTAAGATTGCAGTAATTATAATTATTTTACCTGTGGCATATATCCCAGCAATTTTCCAGGAATTCCGCTGTCTTTTGAACCTGGACGTCTTCCAAATACTAGCACGTCCCCCGAAGTCCAGGAACAGAGTCCTACCACACAAGATAAAACTGTCGTTTTTCCACAGCCGCTGGCTCCGAGTAATCCATATCTACAAAAAAATCAATGCATATCATATCCTCCTATTACGGGTAGTATTTTGATAGATAATAATACTCACATAGTCCCTTCTTGTACCGTCATGTGATAATTTTGCAAAATGTCAGGCCCTCTGCCGTTGTAACGTTTACACAAATTTCGAATGTACACTGCACTACAATTCTCAGGTAACCCCATTATATTCAAACTTTGACCACTGACACGGTATTTAACACGGATTTAAAAATAATATTATTATTTCTTTAAAATAAGAGAATATTTACAGTACAAGCATACTCAGCACGGTAAGTAAAGGAGCTACACACCGCACAAAAACCAATCTTACTATGCATCTAGAGATGCCATCTAAGCATTTATCTTCAATCACGCTTTTTCAAAATGATAAAGTAGAACTTGCCCTGAAAAAAAATGGTTGCTATGTACTTTAGTATTCCGAGATACCTAAATAGATAAAATGATTACGTGCACGCATGATGCCAATAATTATGATAATTGTAAAAATTTACACAAAACACCTTTTATGCGCATCATCTTGAAACAATGATCCATAAGCTAGCTATTATCCAGTTTGCAGTGTAAACTCGCATCAAATTGAGAATTCCAGTCGGGTTGGTGTAAGTGGTGTAACTCACAACATTACTCATTACAGGTTACTCGGTTACTCGTTGCACTCCTGTGTAGCTATATTGAAGTAGCGCATCAACTACTACCTGCCTGTCTTTGTCTTTCTTCAATGGTACTTGATATTCCATTAAAGTGTACCGAGTGCAAAAATAATTATTATGCAGCTTTATCGGTACCTGTACCTCCACTTGGCGTAGGCGGGAACTCACTGAGAATACCTTTGGTACATCACATCACAATAAATTAGCAATGTGATACTAGAAACTACATCGCGAAAACGTTGTGGAAGATAAAGTTCACACGTTGTTTGTACATTTAAATTACTGACTACTTGCTTGCTACTGCATGACTACACATACCGACACCAAATACATCAACAAGTCAGTCAGAACAACAAAGAAGCAATGCCTCGTTTGAATCATTGTTTCCCAAGAACATTTCGTACTTCCAGAAAAACAAGACTAACAAGACATTTTGGGACGAGCGTAGGAAAATTATTCTGTTCAGCTAATGCAGGGTCTCCCTCTACTTTTTGTTTTTTTTGTTGTTAGGGAGCATACATCTCTTGTTATCGAGGAAACAAGAAATTTAATGCCAAAAGTTATAAAAACGAATGGTAAATTGTAGAACAGATAGTAATCATGAAAACATGACAATGTGTAAATGTTTGTTTTGTTGTTGATTTTGTAGGGTTTATTTTTTTGAATCGCACATTCGCCGCGAACAAAGTCAAAGGTAGCGTAAAGCGTACATGGAAAGCTAAATTAATGATAATTAAACCTATCCCCTTCCTAATTAATTAGGAATAGTTTCTGAGATGTTTTCAAAAATACGGATTTACTGTTTCTAGTCTAGTGAATTCACCTTTTGTTATTAACATTAGACATACATTTGGTAAATATCGACACATACTTTGCAGACTCATAAAAAGAGAAAACGTTTGAAATAAATGGTTTTCCGGTCACTGTGCCAATGACGCCATAAATATGAAGTCAGATTCAGAGATGCAGTCTGTAGAAAATATGCATGTACTTTCATTCTCTAACAAAAACATGACAGACCGCAACTAATTGTTCAAAATTATTGTCTGTTTGATCAAAAATTTAAAAAAATTATTTCTTGATTTCATACATTGACTTCTCCTTTCCGGTTCGTCCGGTCTATAGTAATTGAAGACCTGGCTAATTAGCAGGGCACTACTCCTGCATTGTACACCACCTTATCCATAAACCGCCTAAACGTCCGCAAAATCTCCCTATTGTCTTCCACATCAGTATTTGCCATGTCAAAGGTGACATTCATCCGCTGCGCCATACCATTCCAGTTTTTAAAAGTGTCCGCTAAAGAGCCTTCATTCCCTCCCGCCAAGAACAGCGATATCCCTCGGTCCTGTAATTTCTTTCCCACAAATTCCGGTGTCGGATTGTCCATGCTGAAACAAGAGTCAGTGCCATCTCCCTTGGGAGGATTCCTTATGCCAAAAAGTTTGCTACAACAGTTGGAGCCATCGTCCGTAATGACGAAGGCGACACGGTTCCGGTCGGTCATTTGCATGGAAGGCCATTTAACCTTCGGGTCGCTGGCAGTCATCATCAAAGCTGCAACGCCGGATTCGGTGTTGATACTTGGTAAAATTTTCATGCCAGTTGCGGCCCCTTTTATTGTGGCTGCATCGGTTCCCAGCGGGTACTTAAAGGTATAGCAGCCCTCCCTACAAAAAAAGAGTCGGGTTAACATATACCGCACACACAATCTCAGTAATTTAGGGAAGACCATTTCTGTATTATATGATTTACGGGTCGTTGTGATCCCATTTCTTTTCAATGATTGCTGGACACGCACTCTGCGATGACCAGTCGGAGCAGATGAAATCACTGAAAAACGTAAGTCCGAATTTGCTGCCTTTGTAATCGTCCTTCAAAGTGTCCACGATTTTCAGCACCCTTTTAGCCGTGTTTAGTACGTCTTGGGAGGAATGATCAATAACAAACACGAGATCTAGGGCATTTTTCGGATCTCTATAACATGTCGGAGGCTTGGCCGATTGTAGGGCTAGCTTTATGTCTTCGTAACTGGTCTCATCCCTGTCCCCTTGCTTCTTTTTTGGGGGTGGCAGATTCAATACATTCGGTGGTGGCGGTGGTTGGTTTTTTTTCTTGTACTCTTCATAAAACTGGGAGACCTTTTTGGGAGCGTCTTCTTTCTTAGACTCCAAGCATCGAACAGGCCCCTTTTCGTACGCCGTACGAATAATAAAATTTTTAAACTTTTCATATATTTTCGGATTGTCTTCATAGGGGTAGTTTGCCATGCCGTAGGTTATATTCAGTTTTGACATCATCTTATCCCAGTTTTGAAAAGTGTCCTGATTCGAACCTCCGTTGGCCATAACAAGAAACACGGATATTTCTTCCCGTCGCAGCATCTCTCCGGTAAAGTCTGTTGCAGGATTGTCTATTTTTGAACATTTATCCGTGCCGTCCCCCTTAGGAAGCTGTTTAGCCCCGTAAAGTTTTCCACAGCAGTGGGTTATGCCATTAGTAACAATAATTATGACCTTGTTCCGATTTATTACAGAGGCCGGCTGCCAACTAATTTGAGGATCCACAGATGACAGCAGTAAAGCGGCAATACCAGACGCAGCGTTGATACTCCCCAAAAGTTTGATATTGCCCATTTCTGCTTTAACCTTCCCAGTGTCCGTGCTCAGTGCTGTGCTAAACTTGTAGCAGCCCTCCCTACAAGTCAAGGACGTTATCAACCCATTACACATTTTATCTTTCTCCTATCCACAACCTGTACCCCTCCCCCCAAAAAATAATAAAAAAGAATCTCCGCCCCCTTACGGATCATTGTGGTCCCAATTCTTGGCCACCAAATCTGGACAACTCTCCGCTGAATTCCAATCAGTACACGGGAAGTCTGCAAAGTGTGCCAATCCAAATCGTGAACTTGGATAATCCCTGCTTATGTCATCCATCATCTGTAACAACCGTGGGGCATCCTCGAGCACGTCTTTCGCAGAGTTGTCCACTAGAAACACCAAATCCAGCGGAGAGTTTTCACCACGATAGCACGTGGGCGGCTGGGCATTGTCCATAATGGACGCTATCTCCTTTACCGGCAACTTTTTTCTGTCTCTTTCGCCAGCTGCCACATCATCCAAGATATCGCTCCTACCGTCATCCGATTTGCCAATGTGGATGTCGTAATAGGAAGATGGTTTATACCCTAACTTCTTATACTTATCTGGTGGGGGTTCCGGGCACGGGACATACCCATCCGCATAGATCATGCGAAGAATAAACTCGTGAAACTTTTCAAGAATCACTTCATTGCTTTCAGTTTCCGTGTTTACCATGGTAAAAGTCACGTTCATTCGTTGACACATCTCGTTCCAATTTTCAAAAACGTCCACGTCCACGTCCGGTCCGTTGTTCAGGGCCAAAAACAGCTTAATGTCCTTCTCCCGCAAAATTTTACCTACAAATTTGGGCTCCGGATTATTTATTAATTCGCATTTGTCTGATCCATCCCCTTTTGCCTGATTCTTGACTCCTTCATGTTTGCTACAACAGTGCGTTCCGTCATTAGTAATGACAATCACAATACGGTTCCTATCGTCTTTGACCCCTTCCCAACCCACCTTCCCGTCGGCGGCAGTCATCATCAAGCCGGCGACACCAGACTCTTTGTTGATACTCGACAACCAAATCATTTCCTTCGCATTTCTCTTAATAATTTCTACATCGGTGGACAACGTCGTGTTGAAGGTGTAGCAACCCTCCCTGGAAAAGAAACACTCAATTCACTTGTGTATAGTCAAGTCTTCTAATACGAACGTTTTGGTGTACTTACGGGTCCATATGACTCCATTCGTCCCTTACGAGGTCTGTGCACAATGATGCGTAATTCCAGTCCAAGCAATAGAAATCTGAGTAGTAGTTCAAACCAAACCTGGACCCGGGATATTTTTTCTTCAGATTGTCCAGGATACCCTCCGTCAATTTAAGAACAGTATCTTTCATCTCCTCATCAGAGTGATCGGCCAGAAGAACGATATCGAGAGGGGCCTTGTGATTTTTGTAACAGTTTGGAGGTTTGGCTTGTTCAATCTCTTTAACCAGTTCTTTGTACGTCATGTCGTTAATCGCTTTCCGTATGTGGACATTCCCCGTAAAAATTTTCGGTTTGGTACTATCCCCATAATTAGTTTGAAAAAACGTCGAGTTTCCATTGGTCGTAGTCTTTTTAACTTGACTTCGTTTCTTTGGTGTGGCATGTACAGTTATCAGGCGCTTGGTAGTAGTATTAGTATAAGTGGTAGTAGTTTTGGAAGAGGCCGAGGTGGAGGTCCCAGTAGAAATGGTTTTAGCTTGTTTACAGGGAACCACTCCGTGTTTGTACACCGTCGTTACCATGAAGACCTGGAAGATCTCCAAAATAACTTTACTGGTGTCCGTGTCCAGATTGGATTGCACGGCTATAATAGGCATGCGACTGGCCATATTTCTCCAATTTTCAAAAACATCTATAGTTGACCCGTGACCTTCCTTCATTAGCCCCAGGAACAAATTTATCCCTCGGTCCTTCAATTTCTTTCCCACAAATTCGGGGGTTGGATTGTCTGCCGTACTACACTGGTCGGAGCCGTCTCCCAAAATGGGGTATTTGATCCCCCCTGCTTTAGAACAGCAATGTGTGCCCTCATCCGTAATAATAAATATAACGCGGTTTCTATCCCCGTCTCCCGATTTTGTGGCACTCCATTCGTGCTTGGGATCGACGGCAGCCATGAGTAGGGCAAGCACTCCGGCTTCCATTCCTCTACTGCCTAGTAAGGCCATATTTTCAGCGGATTTCTTTAGGCGTTCAATGTCGTCTGTCAAAGTTTGTACGAAGGTGTAGCATCCCTCGCTATGAAGCGGTAGGAAATATTGGTTACGGTTAAAGTATCTGTTTTAAAGTTGTTCCTGTTTTAGCTTATTTACTTTCAGTCTTACGGCTCATCATGTTCCATCCTTGCACTAATTAGCGATGGACACTCCGATGGCGATGATATTGAATCCTTACATTGATAGTCGGCATAGAAACTCATTCCAAAGCGCGACCCAGGGTATTGTTGTGCTAGCAGGTCAATTACCTGGAGTACCTTGGGAGTCATACTTTTAACCTTTTCCGAAGTGCGGTCAACTAGAAAAACTAAATCCAAGGGGGCCTTGTACGATCGGTAACAATTATTTGGAGGGCCACCAGTGTCGACCGTGGACTTCATTTTCTTAAAATTAACGGCATTCCCGGGGGTTCCAGTGGAAAGGAAAAGACCCACCGCTAAAGTAAAGAGAGGCGACATTATTACGCCAGGTCATTTGGAACAAGTGGAAAGACTGAGTTGATGTCTGTGGCACCGCTGCTGGGTAATAAAATCATCCCGGAAAACTGACGTCAAAAGAACGAAAACGCCATTAAATAGGAGCATTAACAGGCCAAGCTTTACTTTCCTGTTATTGTTCTGATCTTAACGACGCTTGTAGACAGAAACTTGTCCGTTTTACATTTACAATAGGAAGTAACAAACCGGACGTCCTTTTTGAGGACAGAATGACAGAATGGTTATAGACAAATCTTTCTTCGTTGTACTGGTGAATAACTTGTCTACGGCTATGAAAATGCAATAAAAAACACCGTGTCATGCAACACCAGCAAAATAACGTCGATGAGAACTTTGAGGGTTTTGAGTATCATCTAGAGGTGTAAATGTAAATATTAAATCCAAGTTTGCATCCCCGTGACATGACTTACAAGGACTGTTAGAAAATGATCTTTTACGCCATTAGTTTATTTAAAAAATAGTTAAGTTAAGTTAAACTTGGACAGCATTTATATTATAAAACCAACTTTCACCTATTATGGATACATAACTACGTTGTTTTGGGTTTACTTCGTAATTCTAGCACATCCATCTGCTCACCCATGCTTTTCTGAACAGGAATAACACGACTGCTTTCTGTAGATTTTCGTCGATACGCCATCAGAATGATGATAAGAATTACAACAAGGATAAAGCCTCCAGAGCTTCCCATATATATCATTGTGGTCGTGTGTTCTCCGGGGTAACTATACCGAAGCCGCCCTAGGACATACGTCAAGTTTTTGCCCACTTTAACCTGTTAACAGTGCATTATACAACAAATTTCATTTATATGCAGGCGCATATATTCTAAATTTTCTTAAGAATAAATGCGGGGGCTCACTCACCCTGACCGTGGGGGACCTTGATGAATCTACGCGTCCAAGTTCATTCATATCAGGTGGTTGGGTTGGTGGAGGTTTGCAAGTCAACTGATTCTTCGTTAAAGAAGTGACTTCGCATATCCCCTTTCCTATGAGGACTGCAACGTCGGATTCATTCGCAGCAGCGTTCAGATTTTGACCCTAATAAAAATCAAGATCATTCCAATTTACTAACAACTTTATTAAATTAAATACAGTTTAGTTTGCACGGCATCATGTTATTGATGGTGTTCAACTTACATTCAAGATAAGATAGTCATCAAGGTCGTGGTAGTATCTGATTTCTTCCTCAAAGCGGTCATACTGTGGGTCCGGAAAGAGAAGGAACGGATGGTCCTCATTTGTGCTGTTGGCAGCAGTGTAACGGACAGTATCCAGGATAAAACCATACGGCAAACGCATGGAACTATCTCGCCCACCAAAGATAGGTTCCTCTTGGAAAACTGGTGTTACACAGAGCAGGGTTCTGGAAACGCGACAAGGGCTTGTAAACGTGCTCCCGTTGAAAGTTACATACATAAATGCCTCCTGAACTACATCGAAATTTTCTCCGGTGATTGTAACGTCCAATCCCCCGGCGGGAATACTGCGGATTGGATTTTCCCTCTTGAAAAGAATAATTGGGTTATCAACGTACGAAAACCCGGGTTCATAAATTCGTTCACCCTCGCCATACTTTACAATCACTCGCCGGGTTCCTTTCTGAGGGAAACTACCCGTACGACATGTAATGTAGTTGGGTTCTTTCAGGATGATTTGACATGAGCGATTCCCCACAAACGCTTGTATGTCACTTCCAGTATTAAGATGTTCACCATAAATGGTGAGCCGGGTTCCTCCGTTCATGGGGCCCACGGTTGGACTAATGCTGACAATCAAGGGGTCAACAAACTTATACTTGGTGGTTGATTCAGCACGGAAATCTGACACTTTAACAAGAATGGTTCCCTCTTTCGGCTCATTACTGGCAATTCCCTCTAGAAGACAAACGATCTTGCGCGTTTTCATATACAAATGACGATGAGGTTTACAAGGTACACCGGCTACTGTCACTTCAATGTCCTTCATAGTAAAAAATACTCGTGTAAACATGTAAAAAATTCAAAAATTGACAGTCGAATATAAATGTTAGCACATATGCCCCAGTCCGCAAAAATGTCCTATTTATAACTCCTCAGACTTACATTAACTGTTTTGCCCAGGTTGACTCCCTCAATTGTCACATTTGTTCCCACTTCCCACGGTCCACTTGTGGGGTTGAACGAGCGAATTTCAGGATTTGGACATGTCTGATTACGGTTCAACCAGACGCCTAGTCCATTGTCGCATTGTTCTCGAATCTGGCACTGGTTTGAACTTTGGCACCACCCGCAGAGATACCCCTCATCCATGGTCAGGCACATTCCACAATTATCCGCCAATTCTGAGCAACGGTATACAAAAACTAAGGAGTACAACAAAGAGTGCGTGCGTTTATTTAGTTGGCGCGCATTTAGGGAAAAACGACAGTGACTAACAAGCGTGACAGAGACGCTTACTGTGAATATTATCCGGGTTATCCAAAGACTTTCCCTCTCCAACACCCCATGTCACTGAAAACGGCACTGTAATATTAGGAGCTGTGGAGTTGTAACTGAATGTAGTGGAGTCACAGTAAATTACGTTTTCTACCAATTGAGAACTCGAAGTAATTACAGCACCTTCGATATTGAAGCGACAAGAGAACTTGGGTTGCACTACCATTTGTTGCTATATTTGACGGGAAAAATCATTTTAAAGGAAGACTATATATTAGCTGGTCTTAACCAAACGCACAGGGGATACGTACCGCAATATTATCCACCTTAACTTGAATTCTTCTCAAGGTTCCGTTAGGAACACGGAATGCTGGCGAGCCATTCGTGACATTAATCCGAGGACAAAAGCCCGGTCCAATTCGAATACTTGGACCTATCCGCTGTTCATTAAAACAGGAAAACGTAAAGCAAATATGGAAATCTTTAACGAAATTTTGGAGTAACGCATTGTAGTTCTTACATTAACTCCAGTAACTAATACGTCGTGGCGACAATCTTCCGCTGTATCATGAGTACACCTGTGCTTATCTACACACCAAGTACAAGGAAATGCGGGAGCTACACATGTTGTGCACGAGGTATACGTATTACAATCAAAAAATGTAAAATCCGTGGAAACCAGATCCAAGCTACTTCTTTTACTACTGTCCTTCTGGAACACCGTCACTGATAACGTTGCAGTGTGGTTGTCTAAAAGTAGCCGGACAAAAATTAGCAGATGCAATGTAGATAGCGAAATGCGTAAAACGCCAGGAAAACAGGAGGTTTTTACTTTGCTGAGGGAATATGTGAAGAAGATCTACGGTAGGAGGAGTGTAGCACAGTGCCCCATTGGTGGTTAGATTTGCGTTAGTAGTAATACGTTTGGAATTGGGAAATCGAAACACGCACCAGAATTCTCCAGAACGCGTTGGGAGATTATCAATATTTATGGTCAGCTATTCATCGTAATTAGTTAAACAGCGGTCCAATTGATGTATTTCTAGTTAACCATTAATCTTTAGAATGGATATGATATGAATAACTATAGCTACTTACAAGTCCCGCAGTTACGCTTGGTAACTGAGGAGGAGTTACGCTTGTAATCCTGGCGCACTGACCACTTTTGTACGAAATCCAGTTCAATGATAACTCGCTTTTACTGTTTTTTGCGCAATCACTCTTTAATGTGCATCTGAGGGGAAAAGTCAAGCATATAACGTAATTGTAC
>JAHZNE010007522.1:0-24430 GCA_027744055.1 Callyntrura sp. NNG-2020 | reverse complement strand
GTTTTCTTCATCTTAAATTAATGCATTGACATAAACGGTGCATTATTTAAAAAATATTCATTCTTAGTCACCATTTTTGTGTGACATTTCAAATTTTTTGTTCATCGAATATTTTATTGTTTCGTAAGGCTAACATTGAATATTCTCACACGCAAAAATAATAAAAAATCAAAAGATATATTGAAAAAACGCCGTATAAAGTGTAGCGCGATAAGGTTTAGCAATGCAGGATGTTCTAGAACCTTATACCGTTTTTTGTTTTATTAATAGCTTCCTCTGCGCACTGCTTTATACGTAAGTGCAGCAAATCCCACAACAGTAACTGCAAACATGAAGACAGAACTTCTTCATTCCAACAGCTCAAAGAGCTTGTTGAAGATGCGCCTAAGTCGGGAGGCGTCATCCAATTCCCTTTTTTCGACAACAACCGAAGATTTGTCCAACATTGAAACGATCAGTTGTCGCAAGTCTTCCGATGATGGGAGTACTGCAGAAATTGTTCATTCGCTGTCAACGTCACCATCTTCCTCAGTTCGAGGAAGTACTTCGGGAGCCAGTGGAGGGAAAGGAAATTTGGCGTCGGCCTGGGTTGATCAGTGGTGCAAGTCCACTTTTAGGAAAAAGACGCTTCGTAAGCGATTTCCTATTTTGGACTGGAGTCGCGGGTACACTTGGCAAAAGTTTTTGGCCGATTGTATAGCCGGTTTAACCGTAGGTGAGGAGTATTCCAACTAAAGCGGTGACCACACCCAGGTCGTTGTTTGGCATATTTAAGAATATATTTAACGGTTCCGTTCCTTTCAGGTTTAACGATCCTCCCTCAAAGTTTAGCTTATGCATCCTTAGCTGGACTACCTCCCCAGGTATGTCTAAAATATATATGTACATCAAACGATCTACACTCCTACGTATTGTATTGTTACATTTATTTCTAAACGCACCCACCAATACCTCTTTTAAAACACCAACTTTTTCGCTTGTCATGTTCATTAGTTTGGACTTTACTCTGGCTTCGTTGGGGCGTTCACTTATATTTTTGTTGGTGGTAAGTAAATTTCTTCTTCAGTTTTCATTCTTTCAGCTTTTGGGAGTATAGCATTTTCCTGTTGATATTACCACGATTTTTTATATTGATAAGTGAGCAAGGTGGTGCAAGACTCCCATAATTATAAAAATTCTTTGAAATATTAAAGGTACTAAGGCTGTAACTATTGGACCTACTGCAATTCTCGGTATTATAACCTTGGCCTACACCACTGGAAAACCCAAAGAGTATGCGGTTCTTCTTTGTTTCATATCCGGAGCTGTGACATTCCTAATGGGTGTATTCCAATTAGGTACGTGATGAACCTATTTTGGTCATCTCCGCTTGCAATTTCACATTTTGTATGTAAATATATGAGCTTACTTATGCTGCGTCGCTTTCTCAGCACAATATCTATTTCCGATAACAAGGCCGGCTTTAAAAGAGAAATGACATTCTGTGCATGGTTGCATTATAATCACCACCCCGCAAGTTAGCTTCTTCTCATTGTCTTCGCTGTGATGCACCATGTTGCACCATCAAACTCCATTGTTGTTGGCTAGTCTGTCTAGTACAATGCGGTTTGCGCTATAATGCTACGTTGGCTGTGGCTGTGTAAGAAATGCAGTTTCTTTGTCCGTGACCCCATTTTATCTAGAAATAGTAATGCTAACAACACCACCGATTGGTTTTATTACACTTAGGTTGTTCTTATGATGTAACGAGTTTTTTATTCATGAAGTCTGCATGTAACATAGTAGATGTATTCGTTAGTCATCCGTCATCACATCACTCGTCTTCATAGACATCATAAGTTGAGTATTATTGTTGTTATTTATAATATGACGTTCGTTCTTTTGGTACGCATCAATTGGTATGTGTACGTACACACGCACATGTCTCGCCTTATCTCAGTTACTAAAATTTTATGTCTCAATCGGTTTTATAATGTCAATGATCTATGCATATGCAACAGTATTGTTACAAATGCATAGACTGCAGATGTGAAGATGAAGGAATGTCTGTAAAAATAAATGAAAGTGGTTAAGTAATCAAACCTATCAGGAGTCAGAACAGAACGTAAAATTAAATGAATGTCGGCACATTATCTTTCTTCACTACTGACACGCAAACAATTATGCTTAGGTATGGAAATATAAATGATGTGAATGCTGTGTTTTTATAAAACTACTCTCATTTTGGGAACTTGGATGCTGTTAGTGGCACTATTTATAGCGCAATATCTTTTTGACCCTTGACCGAAATGTGTATATTGACCCTTGGTAATAATACATACTGTATGTTGTTTCAGGTTTCATTGTAAACTTCATCTCCCAACCAGTTTTAAATGGTTTCACCACCGTGGCTGCAATTACTATTTGTTCCACCCAAATCAAATCCCTAACTGGACTGCACTTTGCTGCTGATGGCGTAGTGAGCATTTTGCGTGGTGTCTACGATCACTTTGATGAGATCCATGAAAATGACTTGATGCTGTCAGTATTCTGCATTGTGGTCTTGCTGGTATTGAGGGTGAGGGGATATAGAATACATGATATGAATGCGGCTACTGTAGTATGAATTTGTAATTTAATGTACGGAAATTTACCTGGTGGGTGAATATTAATTGCAGAAACTTCAAGACATGTTCAGATGTTGCGTAAAAAAGGACTCTGTAGTGGACAAGATCCTATGGTTCATTGCCACCTCTAGAAGCTGCATCATTATTTGTGCTTGTACAGTATTTTTTAGTATTTTCCATGATGAAAATGCTAACGTTAGTGTTATTGGTAAGTAAAAATTCAAAATGTTAAAAGCGATTTGTCGAGGTACAACTGGTGTCAAAATGAAACTCGTTACATGTGTTCCTCTAACAATTTATAGGGGAAATCACTTCTGGTCTTCCGTCATTCCAAGTTCCACCATTTTTGCAACTAACCAACATTACATTGGAATCCGATCGAATTGAGGATGCCCGTACTGGTTCCAATGTGCCCTTCCACGAACATAACTTGTGGGAGTACCTGAAGGCGGACAGCACTCCTCTGCTTGTCATTCCTTTGTTGTCTCTTATGGAACACATTACAGCCGCCAAAGCCTTGGCGGGAATAAAGCCAGTTGACGCCAGCCAGGAAATGATTGCCATTGGTTTAACCAATATGATTGGATCTTTCTTCAACTCAATGCCAGTCACTGGATCCTTTTCCAGGTCTATGGTGAATGCTGCTTCTGGGGCTGAAAGCCCCCTCGGTGGGCTTCTTACAGGGTCCTTGGTTTTATTGGCCTTGCAATTTTTAACGCCATACTTTTACTACATTCCCAATGCCAGTCTTGCCGCCGTCATTGTGTGTGCGGTAGTGTTCAATATTGATTTTGCGATTATTTACCAGCTCTGGATTAGCAAAAGTAAGTGAATACATTTGTAATTTTTGTTATCCAACTTTGGAGAATTACATTTAACACATTTTAAATAATACTTTATTTCTTATAGAAATGGACTTGATCCCTTGGGCACTCACCTTTAGTATTAGCTTATTTGTTGGATTAGAATACGGTATTTTGTGTGGATTCCTTATCAGTGTTGTGTTTTTGCTATACTACGCCGCTAGACCACGCGTTCGTATTAACAGTGCGGAGGTACCGATGTCATTGTCATTATCAGCAACATTATTCTTTCCTAATGAACACTTTTGCCAAATGACCAGTTAATTGAACTTGAATTGTTATTCCGTCGCATTGACCATAATTATATCCTTTATTTCAGACTGCTCTTGGCTCCAAGTTCATTTTGGTCGAGTTGGACAGATCTCTTGTGTTCCCATGTGTGGAATACACACGTTACGTTATAATGAAGTCAGGCAACGTGTGGGCGAAAAATGAGCTCCCCGTTGTAGTTGACTGTCAGTACATTCAATTTGCAGACTTTACAGCAGCAAAGGTATTTCACCTTTTTTGTCGATTAATACGTTTGTTAATATATGAATATTAATATGGTTTAATAACCGATTATGGTTAATTGTGTATAGGGCATCTCCGACTTGTTTTCCGTGTTCAATGCCAAAGGGCAGCAACTTATTTTTTGGAAAGCAAAGCCTTCCATAATGCGGATTCTATCCCAAGTGATGGACTCTGATAAAACGCCTTACCAATTTTGTGCAACTGAATCCGAGTTGGAAACGCTCATTGACGGTATTATACCGATTTCTTTTTCTGGCACGCAAAGATTTTTAAATAAATGTGAATGGTTAACTTATTGTTAATAATTCCGTATGATTTACAGCCAAGCTTCACTCTTCAGTTACCAAATCTGGTCACATCGACCTCGCCTCCTTTAGAATGACGCTTCCTCCTATTATCGAATCCAAAAATCCAGATAATGTCTGTACAATCAATTTAGCTTAAGGTAGCAGTCGTTTGCTGATGACGCTGCATAGTCATACTACTCATTAATTTTCTTTAAGTGTTTTACATGGCTATTTTTCCGAGAGCTTATTTATGTAATTTATACTCCATTAGTATTACGTACGTTCAAATGCCTTAACTTATTTTTCTTTCGTTTCGTGATTTGTTTTCGTATATGATATACCGTTATGTGAATTGTTTCATACTATTGAATTTCCCGGAAACTGTTGCTTTAAAGATATTTCTACGAATATGATGGTGTGCTTGTTACAAATTTTATTTTAATGGCAACATTAAAACACGTACATTGTATATGGCTATACTTACAATAACTTTTATCAAGACAGATAAAGGTAATTTAATATGCATGTATCTGTGTGAGTACTTTGTAAGATACGCATATTATATTGTAACAGTTTTGTTTGTAAAAAATATTACTAATAACATTATTTATACTGATGATAATGCATTGATTAAAGGAGATGATGTATTTATATTTGACATAAATTCATTAATAAAACACGTACCTGTACGAACTGCAACTATTCTTGCATTGCATTGCACATGAAACAAAAGATCAATACTGACATTTTCTTGCTGCTTTAAAAATCATTTTGCTTATAGCAGAATCTGCTTACGTCAAAATAATTAAAATACTTAAAACAACAATAACAACAACTTCATGCTCTTTTAAAAATTACGATTTCGCCTTCTATTCAACTGGTTATTGTTATTAAAACTTTGTCCCTGATTGCCCCTATTTCGATCTTCCTGCCTTTGCTGCTGCTGTGGTTGCTGCTGTTGTTGACCTCGGCGCTTTTCCGTCCAAAATCGTAAATCCAAGGATGGAATTGCATTGGAGTTGCAAGGTTGTCGCTGATTACTAAAACGAAAAATTAACGGTAAATTAGTTCAAGTTACAACGCGGAGAGGTCAAATTTGCCACTGTTATCTGTTGCTTACAGGAAAGACGATTTTTGAAATACAAGCGGCTGCATCACTGCAACATCATTGGAATTATCGCAAATAATTCGAGCCAGGCTAACTTTCTTAATTTGGTCCAGTTGAGCTTAACAAAAAAACGACTCATTTTCTTAGAAACTATTTATGACGACAAGTTGTACACGATTCTTTGTTCTGTAGAAGCAACGAACTATATACCTTCAGTAAATCTTGCAGTAGCTTCCCCGTAAAAGAATCGATCACCTCTTCGTAACCTTGAAAATTGGTCTCCTACAATACAGACGAAGGTAGGTCCAAGAACTGCGCCCACTAATGGTTTCTCCGTAATGCCTCCGATGAAAACATCCACCTCATCGGGGTTACCATACAAGCGACTAAGGGTTTCAGCAGTCTGAATCAAATTTTAGAGTAACATATAAAAACTATGAAATACTTTCATTACAAAGGCATTTTTTAAAATGTACCCACCTTTTTATCAGTGAGTGATTCGTATTCGCGCCATGTTGCAATCCTTTTCAATCCACAAACTTCTCTCCAGTCATTGTATGGAGGGAGTCCATGGTCTCTACCCCGCTGTATATTCAAGGCTATCAGATCAAGACCAAAGCCAGATTGACCTTCAAATAAGTGATTGGTCACCTGGATATAAAAAAAATAGTCGTGCGACATAAATGGAATGCTCATGGCCATTATATTATCAAAACGTTTACGTTTAACTACATACTGCTTCTGAGGCAAACTGATCCATTCTTTGGGACTCCTGATTAGCCAAACCTCTGACCAAATCGTCATACGCATCATATACATCGAAGGGCTGAAACTGAGTTCTGGTGAAAGACACACTCGTGGAAGCCCCAAACGGATTGAATAACCTGTAAATTTATACAGAAAAAATGTATTTTGTTTGTTTGTGTTAAAAATATGCATTTTCCCTCGAGCATTTTTTGCTTCGTGATATTGGCTTGTTGGTGTTTTTCTTACTTGATTACTCCTTGTACCATGCTGTGTCCAAATCGAAATGCTGCCGCAGCAAAAACATTGGTGATTGACGGATCAATTGTTGGATTATATAGCTGAGTGTATCCCTTTTGAGATGGAGTCAGTTCAAAGGTCCTCATGAACTCGGGACCAAGAATGATTGGCAAAAATTCATTATACGTAATATGCTGAATTTCTGCAATAATAATCCTTCTCGCTTCTTGGTAAATTGTTTCGTCAGTCCAGTGAGGGTTCAGTCTCTCCAACTCACGAGCTACTCTGTTATGCTCACGAAACCAAATCGTGTGTATCAAAGCTAGATGAACTTGTTCATTTACTCGGAGATCGCCTGCTCTGAAGCAAAATTTTTCCTGATTTTGATCGGAGCACTCATTGGGATTTGCGGGCATCAGCTCTCGTCCATTATGATTTTGAACAAGCAACCGTCCTCCTGAACCTTCACGAAGAGATCGGGCTCTTCTCTCCGTAGAGCCATAAACCTGTGATCCATCCATGTAATGTGTAATTTGATTCAGTTGTTCTCGGGGGCCAAGATTACACTCTTTCCTTGGTGCAGGTAAACTCCTGTTCCAAAAAAAATAACATTTACATGACAGGTACAGTGGTGCATCATTGCATTGCAAAAATTGTCAGGCAAAAAAATTCAACTCACCTGACAAATTCCATGCATTTTTGATTGAACTGTCGATAAAAAGGATCATCTAATGGGATTTCAATCGGGAAACAATCAGGGTGCCTCAGGCTAGCTTCTAATGGTTGTCCATTTTCACAGCAGGAGATCCCTGTCGAGTTCTCTCCTTTGACGATTGGAGTGTCTGAAATTTGTAAATTAACATTTAGCATTGCAACGCTGGAAAACTCATCATGGCGAATTATGCAAGCAACAATAATATCTTGAGAATAAAACGGAGAAAAACGTACGTGTCAAATCATGGTCAACAAATTGTCCTGCAAAGTAAATCGCACAAAAAAGTCATCTTTAAAACTATTAGTAAACTCCACCCATGCATAAAAATGTATGAACCTATTTAACGAAACTTACCCCACTGCATAACCATTAGAGTAAGATTTCTATACGGTTTATTTTCGTCAAAAACAAGCCTTTCACTAACCAGTCGGGGAGATGGTAGTGCTTGGCCATTGGATTGAACACGTGGACTATTGACACCATCGCCATATTTAGGAGGAAGGACACGTTGAAATGCTGTTTGACTTTTCCCTAAAAACAAATGTTATGTCATTTTAATAGGTACTTAACACGTAGGTACGTAAACTAAAAAATACCAAAAACTGTCACATTCAAACTGTATCAACTCACCCCAGTCAACATTTTCTTGACTATTGCAACTGCCATCGACTGTTCTGTAGGGATAATTGGGGTTACATTGAGATTCTCCAGGACATGCCCTTTCCGCTGCAGTACCTCTCACGCTAAACTTTGGCAGGGCGAAAGTTCCCTGAAGCGGTGTCAATTGAAAGCTGAGTACAAATAATAGAGACAAAAAGAAGAGTAAAACACAAAAGTTTCTCATGTTTGTTCATTGAACACAGCCAAGTTTCAGTCTAACACGACACCGCATTTTTACTTCAGTTTAAATATTTTAGAAAAAAACCAAGCAGCGGATAATTCTTGGAGAAGAGAGCACATGGGGTAGCCAGAAAAGAAGAAAAAAACTGGTAAAATGTTCTTAAATCTCACTTGTTCACGACATTCATCGTCGTTTCAATGTTCAACTGAGCATTGTTGCCGATATCCAGAACTTGATTCGTCGTCTCAAAAAACTTTTGGTGGGATGCAGCCGGAGTGCCTTTGGGAACTGTAACCTGTTGAAGCGTTTAATATTCAAAGTATGTATATAATGTTATTATTGGGAAGAAGCAATATTATGTAGTGGCATTGCGCATTATTGGTTTTTCATAAGAACATATACGTAGACTTCCTGAAAACCTTTCGTGGTGTGTTTTCAGCTTTTCCCACCATAACATACAACCCTGTATGTACCTACTACTAAGCAGTTATTAGCCACTCCGACGTGTAATGTAACTTGTAACCTCAACCTTCTAATCGTTTTTATACCATTCACTAACCTTCTTATTGAACAGGATATCTTGAATCTTTTCAATTCGCAGCTTAAACGTCTGCAAACTCATCTGGGCCACCTCTTGCAGTTGTCGTGAACTTATTTGCGGTACTGGAACGTCGGGTGGGGGAGGCGGACTTAAAACTCCATCGTTTCCTACCCCGGGTTTAATAGGGAGTTGAGGTCGACTCTGATTAGGTCTTCCGCCCTGGCTTCCCGTTTTATCCAAAGGGCAGCACACTCCATTTTGTCCTCCTTTCGTAGAACAAGGTTGCTCCAACAGTTGTGGGATTTCAGCATAGAAGATTGCGCATTGTGCTAATGGCTTGCAGAGACCTTGTCGCTGTATCCCATTAGGCAAATGTGAATAAAAAAACAAAGACAAAGTCATAAAAAACATTCAAAACAAAAAGTTCTCAAAATAAACGTAAGTATTTTTAGTTGGAAGTCGTGTGCGCATGCGCAACATCTCATTGAATGAATCACAACAAATTTCCCACAACAAACCTTTTTTTACAAAACTATTTATTACCTTATCAAGAGTCTGGCACGATGGGAAATTCGTTGTTGGTGCGTCATCAAAAACAATGTCAAATCTCTGACCCGCTGTACCTCCTGTGCCTCCTGTACTGCCGCCTGTATTTCTTCTTCCATCCTGTGAAAATTGTCGGGAAAATTACAAAAAAAATCTTCATAAACATGAATAGGATTTTACAACCAAAAAACTCTTCATGAATATTAAAAGGCAACCTATTTGACGGCGAAAAGATATATATTCACAGCACTTACTTCGCCGAATTTAATTTGACCACACACCCCATTCTCACTAATTAGCATGAGGAAACATGACAGTACACCAATTATCTTGAATGTAGAAAGTACATTGTTATTTTTGCTAAATGGAAAATAACAATAATTATTGTCTCTTCCCCTGTTTCGTGTTCTACCCATGTTTTCCCTCCCGCTTTTGTTGCGTTATCTTTGACACGAGAAAAACAAACTTCACGCTCCGTTCGCGTCGACAATGATAAATGCCGCTTTGCAGTCAACGTATCTTTCAAAGATGCACTACTGCACTAAAATGGATCATTTTCGCAGGAGAGAAAATTTTTTCGTGTCAAACTTGACGAATCTGTAGTTCACACGCTCCTTCCTAAGAAATAAACCCAACACTACACTTGCACTGCACCAACGCTGCTACTTTCAATTCAATTGTTAATAACAGTGCGATCTGCGATCTTGCTTATTATTGTTATTTTACTGTTTTCTGCCTTCTGCAGCTGCTGCTCAGTAATCATGAATCAGTGAAAAACTTATCAGCGCAAAAAAATGATCATCATCAACATGTACTCTTATTATGACATGACAAGCTTGTTTCACTTCTAGAACAGGCTTTTTTGATTTCCTTCATCATCGCCTCATTTCACACAGTTTTTCAACAGTAACAATAGCGGCCAAAATTTAGAGAATAATAAAAATGCACACTGCACACATAATAATAATCACATTATTACGTTGATTGTTGCTTTCCTTTATTTTTCATACTACTGGGTGTACACTGTACACACGGTCAGAGCTCTTGCATGGTATGCACTAAAGTAACAACAAACAACCAACTGCACAAATGTTGATTTTTGGATGCTTACAAATGTAAACTAAAAATTGTTGAGTTGTCGGGCGGCGGCGACTGGCGACTCAAACAAATGGTATTATCTCTTGCTACTACTACGGCTGCAAATGAAGGGGCCACTAAGGACTACTTTGCTGGCCCCTACTTACTATGAAATAATATGAGAACGTGATGATGATGTTTACTGTGTCTATTACAGGGTATGTGTGGTTAATTTAGTTGTTACCATTTTTCTGAACATTTTGTTAGTTTTCTCTCACTATATGAACATCATTTCTGGTCGTGTCGACCGTGGTTGATGTTTTATACGTTCACTTTCTTAATAATGACCAGTGCCGTGGTGGTAACAACGAGTTGTTTTAAGTGACTGACTCAAAGAGGTCGATTGATTGCATATTGGAGCACATACGTTTAAAAAAGTGATGAATATTACTGCAATAATAAGGCATGGAAGGAGATATACTGTATTTGTGGCAATAAATAAGCGACCATTGTTCATCATCATTATTATCATCATCATCCTTCCACCCAAACGTACAATTCGTGTTCGGTACATATATATATATATATACGGGTGTGTACATAAAAGTACAAAGTAAAAATAATGTATGCATAAACCTTTTTTCTACTTTTTTAACAGCAGCAACAACAAGTCATTTATAAATACAACAGGGCATCCATCATCTTTTTACTTGAACACTTTACATTCATGGTAAGATGACGATGATGGCTGTTGTGATACCTTCGTTTACTTGATCAATATCGACTTTACAAGTTTGTTTGAAGTCAAATTCAGCTCTTTCATAAAATGCTTAAAAATGTGTTTAGTGTGATGATGAATGGCAGGTAAAACAGCTCACTTCTGTATATGTATGTATATTCTAATTTATTTTGAAGCCTTTAGTTTATTGGATGGTGATTATGTAGTAGTTGGTGATGGTGGTGGTACCCGCAGATACTCATCGACACGAAAGAGTTTATGAAACAAAAAACTGGTATTTTTCATGAGGTTCAGTAGATCACGAGTATGTATGCATGCATGTATGTGAAGAAGGATCACTGATCACAACAGAGATAATGAAGATGGATTGTAAACGGTCTAGTCATAATGTTCATTAATGCCTGGTAATATGGCGCACCAGGTCTTGACTTATTTTACCAAAGATGTTGTTGTATATCAGTCAGTAGTTGTTTGTTGCCGCGTATGATAAGATCGTGGGGAGATAATCCTGAGTGTATCCTTATCTTTTTCTTGCTTAAAATCTGTTTACTCCTAGCTTAAAAATAGGTGTAAATAATGATAATTGCTGGTTTTGGGTAGGAGGGGAAGGAAAAACTACTGACGTCATAGACATGTTCTAATATTTATTAGGCATTTGTAGTGTTAATATTTATGACAGAAGAGTACACAAATTTAATGCTCGTCTTGACCATGAATTTGAATTCTGAATATGTTTAGAAATGGACTTGTGGATAATTCATTGCTAATAGATGCTCAATTATATTTTTGAAGCTTCTCCTTTAGTTCCTCTGTCGATTTTACGTTGTTT
This sequence comes from Callyntrura sp. NNG-2020, assembly GCA_027744055.1. Taxonomy (NCBI): domain Eukaryota; kingdom Metazoa; phylum Arthropoda; class Collembola; order Entomobryomorpha; family Paronellidae; genus Callyntrura; species Callyntrura sp. NNG-2020. The sequence continues at coordinate 12,781 of JAHZNE010007522.1, read as the reverse complement.
TTCTTTCTTTGCGTTGTTGGTCGAAGCTAATCCAGGGCCCAGTCCATGGTTTGCAACGAGGCGTGCGGTGAGTATCTTAGGCCGCGACATTCATTACAAGACACAAAATCTATAATATGATGCTCACATAAACATCAACACTGCATCCTCGTCTTTTTAACAGACGTGAAAATTATAGCTGCTCTCTATCATTCCGTCCACCTCTGCCCTTTGAAAATTACCGTCCCAATAGTCATGACATGCGTCAGCGTCACTAAGACGGCTTTCGCCATCATTGCAAGATAATGAATCAGGATAATAAAGTGGTAAGGTAAGGCTTCAATCATCAAGGAAGTATTGTATTTAGAATTTATCAAGTTTGGGTCTACCTACGATAGAAATCGTATTGTACTAGTACAACACACATGATGAATTTTTATGCACAAAAATGTTGCACATGCATTTATTAAGTGTACTTCCAAACACTGTGGTTAAGCTTTAAGTGTGTTAACTTTTAAACGAAAGTGAAAATGGAGTCTGTCTGTGGGATTCTAATTTATGAAGTCTCGCCTTTAAATTCGCAAGTGTCGCAAATAACAACGTTCACAAATTTCAAGACAAAATTGACAGTCAAAATTTACTTGTGTAGTAAATTTTAAAAGATGCTTTCTGACCGGTCCATGGAGTAAAATACTCATCTTTCCTAAGCACATGGTGGTTGTTTGTTCTTTTCTTATCATGTAAATGTATAAAACTAAAAGTAGATACATGTGACGGAGTAATAAAATGGTAATAAACTCGGATGGATTTAAGGATTTATTTTTTTTTCATTCACACTTTTTTCACATGGATGTGGGAGGGATCTCATTGCATTGCCTTGTCATATAATGCATGAATTTCAATTTAAGATATTTTATGCGAAGAATTAGCATGTGGTAAAATAAATCATTCAAAAATCCAAAGTTTTTACAATATCCTAAATAAAATACAGCAAGTACAACCTCATAAAAGCCATGCTGACGCCCTAATAAACAATAAAATGACTCCTTTTTTGTATCTTTCCCCAGATAAGAAATATGAAAAATTATGGTCTCATCTCAGCCGTCGTTGCATTACATTTGCATATTAGCAATTAATAGTTTTTACAAGGTAGCGATGTGAGTCGAGTTGAGTTGAGCGTAAGTTGCGCGAGGTACATGCACCTTGTCCGAAATCTCTTGATCATTATCTACTCCTCTATGATGTACTGGTGCTTCATTCATACTTGGTATTGTTCCAGGAAATATCATCGCACTTTCGCACTCCAGTCCAGTCACGCTATTATGCCTTTTTGTAGCTGGTAAGCCAGCCGTCAATTGAGACTAGAAAATTCCTACGCTGTGGTAGAGCATAACATTAGCAAATCGCTACAAAAAATGTGCAATGCAAAATGCAAACATACAAAAAAGCCAGTGCCAAACCATATACGGATTTTGCACCATTACATAATACTGTTAAAAAACTCATTATTATGTGGTATAATGGGTGAACGTATAATACTGAAATGCTAATAATTTTTTGATGACTTTTTATTTATAAACATAATCAATGACTGTAAAATTGTCGTGTTCTTGTTGTATATCGGATAAATACAAAACAATGATGACCAGACCAAGCTCGTGGCAGAACGATGAATTTCAACAGCAACTCCTCTTTTTTGTTGGAGGTGTACCACCAGTTCTACTCTTGTCGTTCGCTAAGCAAACGGTCGTGGGCTTCAGCTGAACTGTGCCGAACTTTGGACTCTCTGCCTCTTTGCCTGGATTAAGTCGAATAACATCTTTGATTATAGCCATGAATGCTTCCTCCACTCCACGGCAGTGGAAATACCTGCTATCTGTGGACCTCGCATGGCTTAATTTTTTTTTACAAACTTTGATTTAAAAAACCACGAACTTTATATAGTTATGAATAAATTACTCTCGGATTTTGCTATGAGCAAGTAACGAAAGGTTATATATTTACCTCGATTTTTGTGTCCACTACAATGTATTTCGACAATGTTTGGTGAAAACATTTAATTTAAATGCAGGATAGTCATAGAAATGCAAAATGAGATATGAAGAAGAAGTGTCATCTCAAGTCATCTCTCTCGTGCAAATGCTAGCAAACCCACCCAATATTACCTGTGAATAATGTCCACCCTACTCGACACCCGTTTCAGACTATGGCTTTGACAAATGAGTTGTTGAGTGCTACCAATTTGATCTGATTGTTTATTGTTTTTTATGATTTAGTCGTAGGTGTACTTTTGTAATAAAGATTACGTCAAATTTTTATTCAAATACATAAATAAGGCAAAGTGGCGATGTGATTTTGTACATTATTCATAAGAAAGCATTGTTTTCTTTGTAACAGATATTATATAAGTAAGTATAAAGTTTTTTTAAGTATGAAGTGTATATAAAAGGAACCGAAAACTAAATTTAAACGTACCATACCCTCGAAATGATACCTACACTTGTTCTAAAACAAAGAATATAGCATAAAGAAAATCCTGTTAATTTTGTCTAAGACTGACTATTATTAATTGATGAATTTAACGACGACAGTGCTTCAGAAAGTGCAGATGAGTTGGAGTCGTCGGATGACGAGTGCTCTTCTCCAACTGCAGAAAGATCGCCCACTGCTTGCCTTATTGACTTCCTTTTTGGTGGCGTTTTAACACAGGGAGTCGACGCAGCGATTGGAATTGGGGCTTTGTGGCCAGACGTTTGGTTCTCAAAGAGATCCTGGCTTGTGTCCATATCTTCAATATCATTTTTTACAGAGTTGTCAGTAAGTGGTGGAGTACATTCCCTGTCTGCCCTTCCGTTAAAATTCTTTACTGTAGAAGGTGGCTGACTACCACCTTCCGACAACTTTTCAGTTTCAACACTTGTATTTAGATCCTTTATAGCAGATATATCAAATGATGGTTTTCTATTAACTGGTCCTGAACTAGCAGCACTATGAGGTTGCGACAGCGCCGGTACAGTAGTAGCTTGAGACAACGATATTGTGGTGGCAGGTGTTGTTTGTGGTTTTCTAGAAGACACGCTGTTATGATCATCATATCCCATAATAAACGGTCTGTTATCGTTTTGATGAACACCCTTAAGCTTATTTACGACTTTGTTAACACCAATTCTTATAGAATATGACATATTGTCCACTTTGTACACGCCCAAAAGACTATCAGCAAGTTCAAACATGTTGGATCGTAGAGATATAATTATAAATTGGGTAAACTTGGTCCGATCCTAAATTAAAAATTGATTATGAGTTCATTTCAATTTAAAAATGTCAGAAAAATGTCATCTTTCATTGAAACCTTACATACCTTAATGTAATTAGCAATAATTGACACGTTCTGAAAATCCAAGGCAGCATCGATTTCATCCATAACATAAAATGGACTGGGTTTAAAATGATGAAGAGAAAACACTAAAGCTAGAGAAGATAGAGTCTTTTCACCGCCAGACAAGTTGATTATTTTTTTCCATGTTTTCCCCCGAGGACGAACACTACAACAAAATAATCATATTGTGGTATTTATACGATTATTACAAAAATACATTGCGCTACAAAAGGAGTTGTTTGTTACCTGAAATCTATTCCACAGGAAAATGGGTCCGTAGAGTCCAGTAAGTCTAGCTCTGCGTCGCCCCCCATTGAAATCATACGAAACAATTCTTTCACCTTGGCAGATATTTGAGCATAACCTTCCATAAATTCTTTCATGCGTTGAGCCTCTAATGTTAAATACGCAGTATTAATGGTCTCCCTTCTGGTATTTACGGCGTCCAATTCCCCGATTCGCTTCAGAAGTGTTTGACACTAATAACAATATAGTATTAGGTATTAATTTTTAAGAAGAATATATTAGCACAAATAATAATACCCAATTAATTGGAATTAGACAATAAAAAATCATTAAATAATCCTTACCGCTGCATTGTAATCTTCAATGATATTTAAATTTGGTTCTTCTCTTTTTAGCTTATTTGTGTACTTGGTTAGTCTAGACTCCAGTTCTTTGATATTGGTTTCAGCCAGTTGCTCTTCCGTCATAATCTCCAGGGGTTCTATTTCTGTTTCGGGTATATCTGACAGCTGAAATGACTTCAACGATGACGTTAAGGAACGCTCGTCCCTTTCAAGAGACTTTACATCATCGCAAAGGTTTTGAAAGTTGTTATCCACATTTACTTTTTCTTTGTTCAGTTTTTTCTCTTCCTTATCAAATTCATTAGCTTTAGACTTCAGTTCTGTATAAGCTTGCTCCTTCTCTTCCCTTTCAGTTTTTAACGTTTCCTCCTCTTCTTTTAGATGTCTTGCCGCTGCTTCTAGAGCCTTCTTCTCTTCATTCATTGCCAACATTTTACTTTGTAGTGCTTCAATCTCTTCACGAAGTTTCTTAATTTTTGTTTCAGTTTTTGTCTTATTCTTTTCAAAATTTCGCAGCTCAATATTAAGTTTGTTAATTTCTTCTTTCACCCGTTTATACTGTTCTTTAAGTTTCGTTAACTTTTTAAGAATTTCTTTTTTCTTATCGTTATTCAGGCTGCTAACTTTGCCAGCCAAAGTTTTCACTTCTTCTTCAGCTTCTTCGTACGGCTCTTTTGCTTTTTCTAGTTCTGCGTCTGCTTCCTCTATTTTCTTCATTTTTTCACGCAAGGCCTTCTCAGGTATAGTTGCTGCTTTTACTTTTGCTTCCTGCTGTTCGATCATTTGAACTTTCATTGGGATCATTTTCTTTGAAGACTCCAAATCAGCATTGTACTTTGTAATTTTTGCTTTGGCTTCAGCCATCTCTTTCTCAATACTAAATGCTTCATTCTCAAGCTCTTTTTTGCGATTAGATACTTCTAGAAACTCTTTTTCTGCCTGGTCTACTTTTTTCTTCAGTGTATCCAACTGCTGTTTGGACATCGCATTTCCAAGCCGTTTGGCCGCTTCCGAATTAAACTTACCGGACGAAGGTTTTTGACCTCCACCAACAAGTGAACCTAGTGAATACCGATAAGCATAAAATATTATTAGACTTTCATGTGTACAAAATTTAGCATCTTACATTGAATTGGTATACATACCTGACGCTTCAACGACATCCCCTTGACAGGTAACAACTCGGTGTCGTACACTTCCACCATATGCAACTTTGGAAGCAATGTCAATGTTTTCAGCAACCTACCATTTAACACAACACCATGTTATAAAATTACCAATATGCGAATTGCAGTGTTAATATATTTTGTTTTGTTTTATATAGATTATGTAGATAAGAAGACAAATTGTACTTACCAAAGTGTCTCTGTATGTTTTATAAAATACAGGAGCCAACTCTGGTTTCTTTAATTTGAATAAATCGAAAATTCTTTGAGAATTAGCAGGTGTTCGAAATGGTTGACGGCAGTCCTCCACATTTCTTCCCATTTTGCTAATACAAATAAAACTTTGGGATGGCAAACGATTGTCTTTAAGGAATTGAATACATTCTGCTCCTGTTTCGTCATTGTCAACAACCCAGTAATCCAGCATTCCAGAAGCTACTGTTGCAGCAATGTTGTATTTTTCGTCAATACTACCTAAATCCTTAATTCTTCCGTACAGGCCTGCAAAATTGCCTTGATTTTTGGCATCAAATAGAGCTCTATCGACTCGGTCAGTCATCATGCCCCCTTCTGCTGTTTCTTTTGCTTCACTGTATTTATTCCGAAGACCCATAAATATGCTTCGCTTTTCAGCTTCAGTGTTTGTTAATTCAAGCGCCTCCCTTTTCAACTTATGTACTTCTGCTTCCTTCCTTGCAATATCATCTGAGGAAATGTCCAGCCCCCTGCCAGATTTCCTTTTCAGATTGCTCTCTAATTCTCCTAGCTCTTTTTGCAACTTTTCTAGTTTTGCCTTTTCCGCCGTTTCATTATCCTTTGCTCGATCAAGTTCCTTTTTTAAAGTATCACGTGCCACTTTTTTCCCATCCACGGCAGCTTTCAGTTTGCGCATTACTGCATCCGCTTTGTTCTTTTCAGCCACAGCCAATTCAATTTGCTTATTGACGCGGCTGATTTCGTCTTTAGTTGATGCCTCTTCTTCTTGTATTTGTTCTTCTAGTTCAGCCTTACGTTTTTCCAACTTGCCAATGTCAGCCTCATGTCGTTCTGGAAGTCCGTGAAGTTTCTCCAGTTCTGCCTCAGCTTTCTTGATTTCATCCATCTTTTTCTTTCTTTCCTCATTCGAACTTTTCATTTCCCGGTTAAACTGTACATATTTAGCGTCAGCATCATCCATAGCCTTTTTATTCTTTTTATACTTTGCTTCAGCAATCTGATAAGCTTTCTCGGCTTCTGCATACTCACTGCGTCTTTCGTCATTGTATTTTTTAATCTCATCAAGTCGAGTTTGAATTACATTTCGCTGTTCTTCTAGTTCCTTTAACTTCTCTTTCTTACCAGTCAACGCCTTACGATAATGAAAAGCTTTCACCTGATTCAACGCGTGATGAGTTCTAATTTTGGTATTTCTATCCCGAAGAAAAGCTGTTGCTTTTTTCATTGGTTCTACTAAGCTATTTTTGTGTTGTTCCGCTAGCGTAACTCGTTGAGATTTCTCCTCTCGGTGAAAATCCAACTCTTCCATCCTCTCTTTTAGTTGCTGAAGGGGTTTTTCGTATCTCTTTGTTCCAATTATCTCATCTATGAATTCTAGAAATCCTGTTTCATGGACATTTGAAGCTTTTGGAGGCATCTGTGCAATTTGTTCCACTTCTCCTTGAAGAATCAAAAATCTATTGTGGACGATGTCAATTCCTATTTTATGAAAAAAGAATTCGTCAAGTTTTTAGTTAGTAGACAGAATATGGAAAGAAATCCACAGTAAGTTCACTAATTGTTAATATTATAACTAGAATTTTATTGCAATGTTGAATTACCGCTCTTTTTAAGGAAACTGGCTACTTCAGTAAATTGGACTCGTTTTGAGTTTAGCCAATAGGCAGATGTGTTGTTTCGATACGCCCTTCGACAAACCTTAATCTGTGAATTAGGTATTATATTTAATTGCTCATCATCTTCGCCATTATCAACAATTTTCAGGAAATGCACAGTTACAGCGCAACTTGAAACGGCTGGGAGGAGCTCTGATTTGTGAATTAAGACGGAAACTTTCTTGCAGCGAATTTTCTTGGCACGGTATCCAAACACAAACAACATGGCGTCAATGATATTGCTTTTTCCATTTCCGTTCGGTCCAATGATGGCTGAAAAGGATTTGTGGAAAGGTCCCATAACCTTAATCCCTCCATAACTTTTAAAATTTTCACATTCAATTTTCTCAATGATCAAGCGTTCTCCGTGTGTTGGTCGTTCTGTGATGGACATTTTGGGTGGAATGTATATATCTTCAACAAAATGTCCTCCCTCTTCTCTTATATCTTCTTGAGGATCGTCATCGTCATCCTCTTCTGGGGGGACCATACCTTGATCGTCCTCCTCATTTTCGTTGTTCTCCTCGTTAAATTTAGGGACACGAGGGCGTTTGCGTGTTTTCTCATTATGGTCGCCTTCAGCTGCACGTTGACGATTCACAGGCATTTTGAAATGACTATTATAGAAATCGTTTCTTCCTTACGATTCTGCGGACACGAGTGCCTATTGAAATTGGGTAGGCGCTGTAAAGGTATAAGGTAAATAAAAACGGTAAAACAATTGATTCAATTTATAGCTTATTTCACAGAATTAGAATTAAATTAATTAGTGCCCATACGTGGCACATCATCATAATACGTGATACTTGAAGCAACCATAGTCATTGACAATGTCATGTTTGATCAATATGTGTATTACTTTACAAATGCTGGTGATGGTGATAGTAGCCCACAAAATAAGGTGTATATAGCAAGAGTCTGAACATGAACATAACTAATATCGTGCAGATTCCGAACATATCATGTACGGTTTCATAAAGTGTGCCTGTACTTGCCCTATTCCTAAGATAATAAAATAGTATATATTCAAATTATAAGGAAATTAGGATCTCGGACCCCACCCAAAAGTACGAGGCAAATTAATTTTCTACATACGAAGAAACATTTGCTGTATTATTACAAGTTTAGGAATACTTATTTTTAAAAAAGTTTTTTAAAAAATATTAATAAAAATATTTCTTAAATAACTGCAGTTATTAAATAAATAAACATGCCAAAGAAAACGCAAGCATCTTCCCTTGAAAACTTTTTTGTTAGTGAAGGGCACAGAATTCTGTATAACGAAATCACCTATTTAAAAAAACGGATTCATTTAGTGGAAGGAGAGCGGAAATCTAATTACGAATCTAATGAATCAGTTATCAAGAAAAATGATGGAATAATTAAAGATATTAAAGAGAAAAACAAGGAGTTAAAGCAAAAAAGAAAAGAGGTAGCTGACAAGAGAAGTACATATTTCAAGAAAATTGCACAAGCTATGGGAGGGGAAAAGAAAGCGTACGAATTCAAAGATAAAGACTTTCGAGAAGTGATTGACATTTTCGAATACAAGATCGGGGCACTACGAAACAAAGAGAATATAGTGGACTACAAACGGCTGAGATATACGAAAGAGATAAATGGAGCGTTGCAACTTGAAGGTACTTTAAAGAAAATGTTGGTTAAAAGGTCCAGTCATCCGGACGGAAGGTGAGGAACATAAATTAGTCAGTTTTTATTATCGTGAATTCATTCCGTATTCTCACACGCAAATACCTTTTTAAATTTGTAACATGTACTCTCATTGCACTAACTTATAAATATAATACGTATTTTCCAACCAGTCCATTTTGTAATAAACGCAGAAAATTAAACTATTATGTATACTTCAGAATTGAAGAGCTCAAAGCAACTGAGACGTCAACTGCAGCCATGCAAATGAAGACCACTGAAGCAGAAAATGTTCGGGCACGTTATAAGCACATGCTTTGGGTTTTGAAAGACGAAAACTACACACAAAGCATAAAATTATCCGAACTGGAACTTAACATTGAAAAACAGCAGAAAGAAATTATCCGAATACAAGTGGTCCTGCAAGAAGCAAATAAAGCTCGTAAAGCAGCAAAGACACATTTAACTCAAGTTGAAGATGATACTATCCACGAGTTTTCAACGCGGGAACAAGAACTTTATGAAGCTCGAATGAAACTGAAAATAATTCGTGACAAAATGGATTCCATTGGATCTAAACTGAGTTATCCAAAATTTCATATTGTTCACAGAGATTCATCTGTAGCCGACGGACCCTTTCCACAAATGAGCAGCAAATTGGACCAAGGTGATGGTGCGAAATCATTGTCTGGTATTGAGGCAGTATACAACGAGTTGCAAGAATTAACTGGCGAGTCTGATCCCAAGTTGCTTATCGAACGTTTTGAGAAACAACGACATCATGCCAAAGAATTGTTAAAAGAAGAGCAGACGATGAAATCTGCTGTTCGAAAAGCAAAACTGAGGAAGCGGTTTTTAACAGATAAATTTGGACAGCTCCAATTCAGTGGAGGACTTACAAGAGAAGAATTAAACGTAAGAGCGGAAGAGATTAGTGCTGAAATGACTACTACTACAACAGAGCGAGATCGGCTTGACAATTTGATTAATGAGCATACTGTAATGATGGAACAAATGCAAACAAAATTAATGGAAATTTGTCAGCATAATGATCTAAAATTTGCTTGCAATTCCACGACCGACAGTCCTCTGGGACATAAAATTATTGCCGCACTAAAACATGTTATACAGAAAACGGAGCAGGTAATACAAGAACAAAATATGATGCCACCACTGCTTTCCCCAATGTCTCCAATGTTGTCGGCTAGACGTAATACAACAGCAAACGATGCCATGAAGGACGAGGATAGGCTTGGAATGATATCTCCAACCCCTAGATTTGGCTCAACCGGAGACATCTCATTTACAGGGCATATCGACGTATCTAGGAATGGCTCGAGACGACCATCTTTAACTGAAATATCTTTGCCGGACAATGTCAGTACAATGGATAAACTAAATGTAGATGGAACCGAGTCCGTCGTGGGTGCTGTTTCACCCTTATCTGACACAGGATTTCAACTGCAACTACCTATTCCAGGTGATGATGATACCAGGGAAAATAGTGAAAAACCAACTAAACACACTAGCAGCTACACTCCACGTGGTCAAGAATCAAGTGAAGAAGAGGAAGCAGTAACAAGAAATATTGTGAAGAGGCAATCACAAATATTATTTGAGGCAAAAACAAGAAAAGGACGGTTCAATACAAATACAGCCCCTGCACCACGGCACAGACGTTACTAAAAAGAACCTGGGAATTACTACTGTCACTACTAATTATAAACAAAGAGGGAAACAATGTTATGTTATTACATGAAGAAAGAAGACATTTTATTATATCATCTTTCTTCTTGTTACAGGAAATGTTCTTCGTGAGTCTGTAAATACACAGGAAACATGAAACACGTTAAAATTAATTGCACTCATGCGACACGATCAACTATTGACTATATCAATCCCAGCTACATCTTAATAAGGTATTCACGATATTGACCAGTCAACATGCGTGGATTTGATAACTGCCAAATACTACAGGCAGTCCATGTAGTTTTTTTTTACTTTTCAGCCCAAGTCAAATAGAACTAGATTTTCAAATAAAATTGATGCAAAACCAATATTCTTAGCGCATAAGTTTGTTTCAAATGTTTACCTATCCCAATCCCAAAAGGATATATATGTCCGTCCAATGTCTCACTGTAAACTGTTACCGTCACCGCTGTAGCTCCTTAGGTGTCCCAATGTCCCAACGTTTGACGTTCTAAAAAGAAAAACGAAATTCACACTTACGGTAACCTTGTACGGTTCAAAAGTATTGATATTAACTCCACTCCAACTACTGAAAGTCACACAGTGATCACTGATACTGTCACTTTCAGAATGTCGCTTGAGAAGATTTAAAAATTAAAATGGCACTTATGACTTACTTGGTTGGCGTTATGATATCTAGAAGTATGATTCACCATGTAAAATCACAAAATCCTTTTTGATAATTCACATATATTGTACTTCCCTCAAATTTTTATTTCCAAACAAATAAAATTTACATCTATTTATTGTCGAATTAATACGTGTCTTGCCGATAATGGCGATAATTTATTTCACTGGTATAAATTTCGTATAACTTTTCACTTTCACATAAGCAGAACCCGAGAGCAAAACAAAAATATTTGAATTCATTTCATCAACGGACATAAACGGACAATCGGAGGGGAACTCTTGTGCCTGTGTATTGCACAATGTAACATACAACAACAACAAACAAAACTCAATGTATGAATGATCTTACGTTACTTGAACTACACATGTACAAATGGAGATTCGTGAATACGTATGCATTACACAAATATACAGAACAGAATGTACAAACAAGGTTAAACATTGATCATATGCTGCTCTTCTTTTGCCTCCTTCTTCTTTTTCATCTTCGCCGCGTGTTTTAGGATTTGAGGGTGAATAGTGAATACAGATACTTTTTCTGAAACGACCGACTCTGATGAATCTGATGGATTTCGAATTTTCGAATATTTTTAAAAAATAAATTTTCAAAGCGTTGCGTTGTCTTCCTGTCTTTCCTTCTGCCCTGTTTTCTATTATTCCTTCCCATGCTATTTGTACAAATTATACCTGTTTTGATATGTGATTAACTTTTCAAAATATTAGTTCCCATTTTCCTCTGCCAAGGGACTAGGGACGCGGTAGTTTCTTCATGTTCATATTTTGAATTGAATTTATTTACAATTTCAAGTAAAAGTCCCTCCCCAATTGAATTAAAAACGTGAAAATGTATCATAAATGCAAGTAAGAAGTACTATGTATGTTGATGACACCTTGAGGCCGATAAAATAAACCAAAATTGGTAGTTACTTATCAGCCCAAAATATATATGTCGTATGTTGTATGCATTATTTTCAAGTTTTGACCGACGTACGTGGATATGTACTTACATACCAATTCTGTTACCCACAAAACCCAGATGACCCTTGAACCGGAAGTTAAGCTATGAACAATGAGTTTTCCGAGCTTTCGTGATACAGCAAACATATGTACGGAGTCGGAGTACGAACGACGGACATGCAAAAATCCATGCGCTGCGCTAACATACTTCTGGGAGACCGGAAATAATGATGAAACAATAAGCGAAACGAACTTCATTTAATTGCTGCTTCCATTGGCGCTTGGCCTATGCATGGTGGCTCGGCTTGGCCGTCAAAACTTGGCATATTACGGCTCGGCATGTCATTCGAAACTTGTCCCGTCCGAAAATTAAACTATTATGTTTACTTCAGAATTGAAGAGCTCAAAGCAACTGAGACGTCAACTGCAGCCATGCAAATGAAGACCACTGAAGCAGAAAATGCTCGTGCACGTACAATATATACTTCCGAGGAGAGGGACCGAGCAGGGTAGTTAGTTTACAGCCGACACCCAATTCCGAAGGTTACTCAGCCGATATGATTTGTATGAGATAGCTTGAGGTGACTTTGCCAACTGTCACTTCAATTCTGAATCTTAATACGGACTGGACCCGTACATTTTATTTTTTACGGTTAGAGGTGATGCATTTTTATTCAGGTATGCATTAACTAAATCGTTGTTTTATTAACATTTCACACTATGTTTGTAAACATTTTCAATATAAACAACTAATCATAACAAATAAAATAATTCATCCATTATTTCACTATTTGGGAAAGTTCCCATAAC